>JAGQEM010000106.1:0-98872 GCA_019202945.1 Corynespora olivacea
ATCCCAACCACTCAGCCCCGACCCACCCAACCCACTCCACCAACCACACACACACATACACACACACACACACACACACATCCCTTCCAACACACCACTGCCTCTCAAAAATGTCTTCACCAACACACTACTCCCACGAGCAGCACGCCCCCCGCGCCAAACCGCTCCCACATCTTCCAACTGAAATATGGAATCAAGTCCTCTCCCACAACAAACCGCTCGAAAACTGGATCTCCCTGCGCAGAGTGAGCAGACTGTTCAAAGAGATTGTAGAATACGACTTCCAAACACGCTGCCATGAAGCCTTCAGCAAGCAATCACGCCTTGGGTCCTGGAATCCCACCCTCAACTTCGTATCCCACGTACCGAGCAGCATCCTCATGCTCAAAGTTTCCAGAATGAACAACGACACAGGAACGGCGAGCTTCAAATACTTCCATGCCTCCGACAAGTCCTCGAGAAAAGATGCAAAGGGCCAGGCGATGCACATGTTGACGGGTGTGCAAAAGAGACGTTGTTTTATCGAGAGGTTGGCTGCGTCGGGGCAATTAGAGTCGTATCTCAAGTTCTACGAAATTCGGATCGGCAAGTTTTTGAGGTATGAGGATCATTTTCGACACTATGATATCCCGCTATTCGGCCTGTCGATCGATAACGAATCGGCCGAGGTCACTATCGCTTGGATGCCCCTGTATGCGTCTGTCTTGTGGGAAAAGGAAAAGCTGAGGCGGGAAGCTTTTTGATTCTTGCACGTTCATCAGAAAAATATTTCCCCTTGCATGTGATTACCCAAAACCGCTCTTCAGCATCAAGGTGCTGTTTGGAAATTTATCAAAAGATTCCCCAAAGCAACAAATAAATATCCCTCAGCGTCCCTTCACTCCCCTTCTCACACTATATTGCATGGATTCGCGCCACTCTAAAAGGCCGCACGATCAACTCTGATGGGCTCCAGTAAAGCACACTATTCATCGCTCTTTTTGTGGATAGTAGAGTTGCATGGACCTTTTGGCCAAACCAAAAAGTTCACGGAAGAGTACGCATGCTCGGTCGTTCTTAGGAATTTCCGAATTCGACAGTTACTGTTGAGACTTTCACTCTCTGCAGATTCCCCATGCACATTTTCGAGAGAGAAACCCCGCTTCTTTATCTATCACTTCAAGTATAGAGAGCGACGGCCAGCGGCTAATTTATCCAAGTCTAATGTACTACTTAGAGCCAATCACATTGTCTGACATTATCGGTACGTTATTGTCTCCCGATAGCGTCCACTAATACCGTCTACCAACGATAGCAATTGGACAACATGTTCACTGGCTCAGCTCAAACTTGACTACCTAGTTAGCAAGTACAAAAGACGGTTCTGAGACTCTTCTTTCTGCTCCGCACGCTATCGTAAGCGGCTTTAGAATTAGAAACAGAAAGACAACAAAACTATGTCTACGCCAAAAACCATTGAAGCGAAATGTGTGTTGGCTGACTCATCCAGTCACTCTGAAACCGACAAGCATTCATCATGACTTGGTAAAAAAAGGCAGGAGCCATATGGTACGAGCAGCATTGCGCGCAGAATTGAAATCTACGAAGACATGTGCTCGAATTCAGTCAATCTGGGTGGCGGTGACTACCGCTATTACCTGAAGATTGCCAAACCAGCAGATGAAATTAACCCTGGATGGTGATGGTACACATAGTGCCGCCCCTTCTTATCCTCCGAATAATTCATACAGTCCCTAACTCCGCCTTAGGCCTTCTCCATACCCTCCCACCTTGACTCCGTCCCCACAACCTCATTCCTCATGTACACGCTCCGAAACTTGCCAATCCTCTCATCCTTCTCCTCAAAATCCAAATCCTCCTTATCATGGATCTCAATCTTCTGGTCAAAATTGACACCCATGTCTTTCGCAATGATGTTGACGAGGCCAGTGATCGCCATGGTGTGCTTCATTCGCTCTTGGACAGAGGCGGAGTCGGGGGAGCAGAAGATGAAGTAGAGGTTTTTGTTCGAAAGGTGGCGGTAGAAAGTGAAGCTTGGGTGGTCGGTAGGGAGACGCGAAGATACCTGAGATGGGAGAAGGGATTTGGAAGTGAAGTTTAGAGTCAGGACTTCGGTGGTGACGTTGACAGACTGTTGTTATTAGATCAGTATCGGTCGACTCAATGTGGCACTGGATTAAGGAAGGCTTACGAGTTGGATACAATCGCCTGCGTTTTCCAGTTGGCTGAGCGCTGCAAGTGCGTCGTCGTTGATCTTGTTCTTCATGCGCCGGTCGCACAATCTGCATTGATTCTTCTTGAACCCGAGGTCCCTGAAATCGGTCTTCTCCGTGCCGCAGTTGTCGCCGATCTCGCACACCATGTCTTCTTCATGTGGTCTCTCTCCCCAAGACGCACCTTCGCCATCCCTCTCATTCCACGACCGCGCATCCGTGATTTCCCCTGTCTCTTTGCAGATGATGGAGGTAGAAAAATCGTCTTTGCCGAGTCTTTGAACCAGTGTGTCCCGATTGTCGATGAGAAGGTTATTTACATCCGCGTTGGCTTGATACGGTGCATATGTGACAGCGACCAGAGAGTCATTGCGGCGTAGAACTAAATAGAGAGCATTTCGTGGTTTCAGGACCGCATCGAGTCTGTTCAAAGCTTGCTGGAAGGTGTGCTGAGGCTTTTCGGGAGATGAGATGGGCGGTAAAGGTTGGAGAATGCCGTCGGACAATGTCAATGGAAGCGCGAAGAGTGAGGGGTCCGATTTGAAGGTCGTGAATGCTTCGAGTGTGGCCAGTGAGTATTCTGTCGTATGGTGAGTACAAATCCAATACTTACTAACAGCAGGAGCTTACCCATTGCAGATCGTGTTATGCTATGATTTGTATAATCCTCGGGGAGAAGGAGAAGCGCAGAGTTTAGTACTGGTTGATGTCTGAAGTGAATGGGTGCGTCGGGCGACAAGATATCAAATATACTATTTGAGACGTGACACACGTCATGCAATCCGTAATACCGGAAGCAAAGCCTCACTTGTGGCACGCCCGTACATTTGCCTGGAGGGTGTAGCTATTGTATATGCGGAACTCCGCACTGCTGCGGACTTGAGCATGGACCCAATCATGCGCTTCAGGCATCGACTTCCCCCCTCATTATAGCTGTAATCATACCGGGTTCCTTGCCGCTGACTCGATCGAGAAAAGACGAGGACAAAGGTCAGGAAGAAAATCGAGAGTTGTGCAGGACAGGCACGTGATAGGGCAACCTCGGCGGAAACCTTTGCGATAAGCGATAAGGCACTAGGTATGGCGAGCACTTCGATCCCTTCTCATATCCACACCGCTGTCACGACTTCATTCATCTTCATCCATCATTTCAACGTAAACAAAATACTGTCTCTCATTTGGTCCGTCTAGAAAACTCATCTACGCAATGTGAATTCATGTCGTTCACTCGTCATCTCGAAATGTCTCCCGGAAGTCTTTCAATGATGTTTTCCTTCACCCAGCGTATCGTCCTTGCGATTGACTCTTTTTACCTTTACCTGATCCGTTACTGCTACGCTTTTCTGTATGTTCGGCACAGAAAAATACCATCAAAGAGAAACAACAAATAAAGCATAGGTCGGGCATTTTAGCACTTTAGCTTACCAGCCTTATAAGACTATTCACTCTGCAAATTATGAACTATCTACACGACTTCTGGCGGAAGATCCCACGTAATGGGTCTCTATCACTGGACCTCGGCCACGTAACGAGACCTGAGTCTCATTGTACATTACAGTAACCAGCGGCAGAAAAATGACCCTCCAGGCTAGCGTGGGAGTCGTACAGTGACTAGCGAACCGCCTAACAACGTGATTTGGGCTTCTGCCTGCCTGTGGTACTGCTATCTACCTTCACCTGGTGCATTGCCTTCGCAACTGGCCCCTTCCTTTGCTTGAGAAATATTTGATTACAGCTTCACTAACGTAGACATGTTTAGAGTCTCTCACTCAACGTATTTCCGAACTCTTTCATTAAATGATCAACCGCCCTTTCTCTCTCACACTAGCTTACGGGCAGCGCGTACCTCTCTTACCTGAAAACTGTAGGGCCGTATCCACTAGTATATAGCTTGGACTTCCATCTGCCTCTACCACAATCCTTATTCTCTTCTTCACCGCGCTGAAGGTTACTCCCCCGTCCTGCTTCACGAGAACCAAGAGTCCAGCATCCGCTACAATGGAGCAGCGAGAAAAGGTATGTCAGGATTTATATCTCACCACCTAACATCCGCAACTACTAATCAAACTCCATAGGCCATGGCAGAACCTGACGCAATTATTGCCTTCGAAGAATTTGAACCATACCGCAAAGCTCATCGGATGGTCGATAGATACGACTCTACCACTTGCGAGTCAAAACACCCACATCCGTGGTGGGATCTTCCCAAACATGACATCGATCGACGACTTCACGAATTCGCAGAGCTCATTGTCACAGCTCTCGACGGTGCACCAGAGAGCGACAAGGAGCTACAACACCTTCTGCGTACTGCGAAGTCGCTGACGCAAGTCGAACGAAGCACTGCCGTCAAGGTCGCACTCGTTGGAGCCCAGGGCGCCGGAAAGAGCCTCCTAACCAACGCAATCTTCGACCGGGATGGACTTTCGTTGACTGGTGCCGATGGAGCAGCATGTACAAGCGCGATCATCAGGTATGCACAGTTTCCGCGCGGCGCAGCGAAAGATGGCGGGAAGTTCTACGCCGAAGTTCAATTCCTCATGGCAAAGAAAAGAGAGTCTATGATCAACGAATTGTCGAAAGCATACTATCGCTTCTATGAGGATGATGACGACTCTGAGAATGAAGACTACGCACAGGTGCAGACGCCCTATCAGGAGGAGATCGAGAGACGTGCCAAGGATACAGCCGAAGAGATATTTGACACAATCTTTGGATCGCGAGAAAGTTTCTTGGATTCTTGGAGCTCAAAAGCCTACAAGTCTAGCGAATTTTCGACCATTTGCCAGCTGAAGTGTAAAGAGGCTATTGAGAAGCTCGACCTGAACCTTGAGAATGTCGCCACCTTTATCGGCAAAGACCATCAAGACCTCATGAGACAAGTGAAGCCATTCCTCACCAAGGTGAATGGTGAACTCAGTCTTTGGCCTATGGTCGACAATGTGACCATCAGGTTCGAACATGAACTCTTTGACCAAGGAATCGAAATTTTGGACGTTCCCGGTATGTTATGGCCTATGATATTATCGGAGTATAAAGAACTAATTTCACGTAGGCTGGGGCGACATCAATCAGACGAGGGCTCGACATGCCGAAGAAGTCAAAGAGCACGTCGATGTTGAGCTTTTGCTCGCCGATACAATCCGAATCGCCTCCGATGACGCTGTCATCAACAATGCTCGAGCTGCTGTTGCGTTGAGAGGTGCAGCAAACGTCAAACTCGTTGCGACCAAAATCGATGTGAGTTCCGTTCAGCTGTATTTATAATGCCAATTTAGCTAACTGGTCAAGTCCTTATCACCGAACCAGCTAAACCAATGCACCGGTGAGCCTTACGATACGATCAAGGAGATGCTACAGAAGGCGAAAGCCGATGCGCGTGAAGCGGAAGAGAAAGATGATCCTGCACAGCGCGACAATGCAGAGAAGTATGGGACTTATCTACAGCGCCGTCTAAAACGCCAAAAGATAGACGACCGCCGCAAGGACATAGATGTTCAGCTTTCCGCAAAGTTTCAAGGACGATCTCATGTTGGGAATCCACAAACACTGCATGCATCGGCCTCCGACTACATGGATTGGATCAAGAACGCAAAGATCATGTTCAATGAGCAGCCAGCGCTTTCACCTGAGGAAACCGGCGTTCCAGAAATTCGACGATTTCTGTTTTCACTCCCAGTGGAGAAGAACCTGAAAGACTATACGTTTCACCTCAAGGTCCTTCTACCAGCCTTCATCGAGAAGATCGAGCGAACCGTTAGGGAATCGACGAGAGACGCTGGATTCGGCGAGCTTGCAGATGAGTTTGATGTGCTTTTGAAGACATTCACGCAAGATCTGCTATTGCAGTCCAGCGATACTTTTCAGGTCATCTCCGACAGTAGCATAGCTCGGATAAAAGCAAATGCCGACGCGTTCAAGCAACAGGTGGAACAGAGGCTGCTGAAGAACTGGTGTACTCTAAAGGGTCCAACCTTCAAGAAGCTTTTGGGTACCAGAGGTGTCGTCCCAAAAGGCGTCTCAAAGGCTCAGGGCCTTCAACAAGGAGCTAATTGGAATAAAGAGCTTTCGGATATTCTGAGCCCTGGATTCCAACGATGGGCATCATACTATGCAAACTCTATGAAGACGATGAAGCCTGCCCTGAGTCAAGCGCTGGACCAAGCTCATCTGAGAATAATCGCCACCATGAACGATTCAGCTGCCAATCTCGTCGTTGTCGAAAAGGCGAAGAAGAAGTGGGCCGATGTGCGCCCAAAGATGAAGGCAAAACTGAAAGTGCTCATGCAGAAGATCGAAAGGCTATTGAATCGAATACATCTTTGGGCTACGATGGAAGATGATCGCGAAAACAATCTCATGTCAACAGTTACCGACACAATCTTCGATGAGGCTTTCGCTTCAGCTCCACCGATGAAGACGGTCATAAGTGGTAAGAACAAAGGACAGCAGCGATATAAAACGCCAAGGATTCCATTCCAGAAAGACCATCTATGCAACTTGGTCTTGAATCCTGAGAACCATCTAGTCGACGTCGTCATCAATAATTACCAAAAAAATTTCGATACAAAGCTGGGAGCTTTGCTTGAGGATCACTTCCAAGCCATCAACTCACTTTTAGAATCGTTCATCCAATGGCTGCGAGCACAATCACCTGTCAGTTACACGATACTCCCGACGGGTGAAGCCGTCCGAGATACACTTCAAGAAAGGATTCCCACTCTTATCGAGAAGTCGGACGAACTCAAGAAGATGCTCCCTATAAGGGTCAAGGAGGAAGACGAGTCCGACCCCGTAGCATTTGAGGAGAAGTCCCCAGAGGATAACAGTGGCACTGTTTCGGAGCTGTTCGAGAAGCTGGCCAAGCGTCCTGGAAAGACAAAGGACGGAAGCGTCCCGGACAGAGTCAAACGGCAGAAGTATTGAGCAGGGCTACCATTGTCTGTGGTAGAAGTCTCATCCAGGTGGGCTCTTTGAACAAATTGCATACACCACCTCGACACACACACACACACACACACACACCCTGGGTTAGTATTTCATACTTTGGTTTCCTCAATTTCTGGCCTTCAGAGGGCCTACATGATACCGCGATTCTAAAAGATGTCAAGGTTTGGAGCGACATTGGGTCGTCCTTGCGGCGTCCAGGTGGACCATGCACCGAAAATTGGTGTGGTGACGGCGAGATTGTCAGCTTAGTTATCGCCTTGGCCGCAGGCCATGGGTACTAGCTCATAGGAAAATTGCATTCGAATTCTATACATGCATCTGGCTCTCAATGTGCTGAAACTCCCTCGGATAACATTTACGCAGAAGTTATAGTCGCTACAACAGACTTTGGCGCGAGTCCTATTCTCTTGGCCGGAGATGAACGGGTTTTACTGTCTTTCTTCCAGCAGGTTTATTCTCGGGCGCGATATATGGACAATCGCATGGATTATGTGTAACGGTGGTGGTAGAACGATGGGGGGGGGGGCTATGGTTGTGTCAGCTCACCTGACTCGCGTCACGCTAAGATGGAAAAGCTGGCTGACTCGTGTAGGAAAAGTTGCGGACCTCCAGCCAGCCAGGCCATCCCATCCTCGTCTTTCCCCACTCGCGGGAGCACCACCCATTTCACTCCACATGCAGTCAACAATGCGTCTACCTCTGTCTTGTCTATTCCATCCTACCCAACAGCAACCCGACCGCTCACCATGTCCTTCGTACCACGCGCCTCGTTCCCCTCGCTTTCGCACCTCCCGCGGTCCTACTTCCTCGGACACCACAAGTCGGGGCTCCAGAAAATGAAATCCCTCCTCTCGACCATCGATCTCGTTATCGAATGCCGCGATTACCGTGTCCCGCTCACGTCGCGGAACCCGCTTTTCGAAAGTTCTCTGGAGGGCAAGGAGAGGCTTGTTGTGTACACGCATCGGGACCTGGGACCGCCCCGGCTGGCCAAAACAACGCTGGTGGACGACGAAGAGATGATCAAGAAGTGGCATGCACCCACAGACGTCATGTTTGTGAAGAATGTCGGGGAGAAGGATGGAGGGGAGCGGGAGAAGGGAAGAAGTGTGGGCAAGGTATTGGAGTATTTGAGGGAACATGCAAGGGCGCGATGGAAGCTGGTCGGGCACAGGGTTCTTGTTGTGGGCATGCCTAATGTGGGGAAGTCTACACTGCTCAATGCGCTGAGGGCGAATGGCGTGGGCAAGGGCAAGGTTGCGAGGACGGGGGCACAGCCGGGCGTCACGAGGAAGATCTCCAGCGGTGTCAAGATTATACCGAGTGAGGACGATGTCGCTGAAGGTGCAGCGGGGAAAGGAAAGGGGATGGGAGAAGGTGTGGGAGGAGGCGTCTATCTCGTCGATACCCCGGGTGTCTTCATCCCCTACGTCCCCGACGCCGAAGCCATGATGAAACTCGCGCTCTGCGGCAGCGTCAAAGACACCATCATCTCGCCCGTCATGCTCGCTGATTACCTGCTCTACCACATCAATCTCGTCGATTCAACATTGTACGCGGAATACACGCCTGCAGGTCCGACGAACGATATCGTCGAGTTACTGGAGGGAATTGCGAGGAAGACGGGGCGGTTGGGCAAAGGAGGGAAGGCGGATTTGGAGGCTACGGCGCTATGGATGGTGCAGAAGTGGAGGGTTGGTTGGCTGGGGAGGTTCTTGTTGGACAAGGTGGCGGAGGGTGGGTTGGCGGAGTCGAAGGTATTGGAGGGGGCGGTGGCACCGAGTATCAGCCAGGCACGGAAGGCGGAGAGGGAGAGGAGGAGGGAGAGGGGGCGGATGAGGGGGGCTGCTGCTTGAGGTGCGTGCTGTTTTGGGGTTGGAAGTTGGTATCGAGCGGTCCAGTCTGGTATTCGGCAACGACTCTGGAACGAGACGATGGTACACGCGGCAGCTGTGAGATTCGGGACACCGCCGGCGGTTCACTTTTGGAAGACGAAGCCATTATTACGCTACAGCCTACCTTAGCAAGACACAGCTCCACTCGCCAATCCGCCGATCACGTCGCTTGGCATCGGGATGCAGAATGCTTAGCTACGTTGTAGTTGTAGGCGATATCCAGTTGCCGTGTCGCCTCGTCCCGGCTCTTTGGGCATGTCGGCCGGTCCCTCCTCTGTGCAACCCGAGGCCCGCATTCCATGTGGCCCGCGACTCGCTACCGCGCTTCACGGTGGTGGCTTATTCCCGAGTTCCTGGTCTGTAAGCAGGAACACATGCTGGACATGGTCGACATCAACCATTTGCAAGGTCGAAACCAGGTTGAAGCCCCCCGTTGCCGACATCGGACGCTCGCGATCGAAGCAGCAGTCCCACGCATCCCGCTGGCCTGCTGATCCAGCTTCTCGATGAAGTCAACGTACGATTCCCGGACCATGTCGGCCGGCATGCATGCGCAAGGCACGTACATGGCATGTAGCAGGCGCATCTGATTAGATGCAGAATTTTCATCTGATAACAAGATTGCATCGTCTGCATCGAACCGATTGGGCGCCACGCATGCAGAACACACTTAAACGACCAGGGGCAGGGCCTTCGCTTGCAACCAACACTCCACCTGCGATGCAAATGGGGCGTCTTTGGTACCCTCTGCTTGGCCGGCCTGACATGTTTGCGCGGCTTGCCCCGTGGTTGCATCGGCTCTACGCACTGGATGGCGAGGTTGCTCCTTCCTTCCCGGCATGTACACAACCTGGCTCACTTCGCGCCGTGGCAGCAATGGCCAGGTATATAACGAGAACCGTCGCTCGGTTTTGTCAATCAATCGCGTTGTACGCAACACCGACAGTTGCCCGTTGTTGTCGTCCCTTCTCCAATTGAGCCTGCAAAGGTCTTGAGCCGCCGGCATGGGCATCACTTTCAGAGGCTTGACCTCGTCGGCCCTGGTTAGCAGGAACGAAGCGTCGGCTGCGGCGACTGAGAAGGATGTCGCCGACGTGCCGGCTTCGTACGCTGGCCATACCAGCGTCGATGGCGGTCGTCCCGACGAGAAGCTGGGCGCGCCCAGGGGCAACGGCGAGGAGGTTGATTCGGACCATGAGCTGAACAAGATCGATGCGCATGCCGAGCAGGGTGTCCAGACCGCCCAGGCCATGACCATGGTGTGGTCGAAGAAGAGCCTGTACTTGACCTTTGGGTGGTACGTCCAACTCCACATCGGACATGTGACGTGATGGTATTCGGTCATGCTGACTGCCTCGCAGGATCTGGATCATCCAATTTTGTCTGACCTTCGCGTCTGGCACCGTCGGCACCATGACTCCTTACGCCACCTCTCAATGGCAAGCCCACTCGTTGACCGCGCTCACAAGCGTCATCTCCTCCATCATCGCTGGTCTCTGGAAGCTCCCCTACGCCAAGATCATGAACATCTGGGGCCGGCCTTACGCTCTCATATTCGGTGTGGCATCCATTACCCTCGGCCTGATCTTGATGGCGGCTTGCAAGAACGTCCAGATGTACTGCGCTGCCATGACCTTCTACTATGTCGGGTACAACAGTATCGACTTCTCCATCACCGTCTTCGTCGCCGATAGTACGAAGCTCAAGAATCGGGGCTTCTTCATCGCCTACGTTGCTTCACCTTGGTTGATCACCACTTGGGTCTACGGCTATGCCGCCAGGGATATCATCAAGGTCGGTGGTATCGGCATCCCGTGGGGCTTCGGTGTTTTCAGTATCGTCATCCCCGTTGTCTGCACACCCCTCATCGTCATGTTCATTATCCACCAGAACAAGGCGGAGCGGCAAGGCCTTATCCAGCCTCGTCCTAGCCACAGTCTTGTGTACTACCTCAAGGAGTTCGATGTCGTCGGTCTCCTCATCCTTGCCACGGGTCTCGCCCTCTTCCTACTTAGCTTCAACATCTACTCACTGCAGAAGGACGAGTGGAAGTCGCCATTGATCATCTGCTTTATCATCATTGGCTTTCTTCTCATTGTCCTCTTCGGCCTATGGGAAAAGCTCTGGGCGCCCGTCACTTTTGTGCCATGGTATCTGCTCAAGAACCGCACTGTCATCTTCACCTACACCATGGCCTTTGCCATCTACATTGGCTGGTACGTCTGGGACTCGTACTTCTACTCTCTCCTCATCGTCATGTTCAACCAAAGTGTTCCACACGCCACCTACATTGCCAACATCTACACCATGGGCAGCTGCTTCATCTCGCTCGTCTACGGCTACGCCCTCCGCTATAATGGCCGTCTCAAGTGGTACTCTCTCTTCTGGGGTGTTCCGCTCACCGTCCTCGGTGTCGGTCTCATGATCAAGTTCCGCCAGCCCGGCGAGAACGTCGGCTACATTGTCATGTGCATGATCTTCATCGCTTTTGGCGGTGGCGTACTCGTCATCTCCGAGCAGACAACCCTCATGGCCGTCTCCAAGCAGCAAGACTTCCCCGCCCTCCTCGCCTGCGAGTCCATGGTCGTCGCCATCGGCTCCGCCATCGGCCAAACCGTCGCTGGCGCCATCTGGACCGGAATCTTTCCTGCTCGCCTCAAGCAGAACTTGCCCGCCGAAGCCATGGACAACTTCACGAGTATCTACGGTATGCTTGGTACGCAGAGCGGATATCCGTGGGGCAGCCCGACTCGAGATGCGATTAACTTGAGTTATGCGCAGACGCAGAGGTATATGCTCATCGCGGCTGTTTGTATCTACAGCACCGCGTTGGTTAGCGTCGCGTTGTGGCAGGATGTCGATGTGAAGAAGCAAAAACAGAGGACTGTGGGTCTCTTGTAGATGGGTTTATGCGCGATGAGTGGAACGTGTTATGCCATAGATTGTACATGTGTGGGAAGTAGTTTGGCGTGATGAGGTTGACTAGGCTAGGCGGGGGTAGTGATGGGAAATGAATGGTGCGGCAGGGTTAATCAGGCTACCTACTGGGTAGCTCTTTTACTGCAGTTGACATGGATGTATGAGTAGTGGTGGATAGCAACGCAATGTACTTTGGAAAAAGGCTCGCCGAGAGGCATTTCGGTCGCTTTCTATTATTTTCGCTCTAATCGGCCGGCTTTTTTCCATGTGTGCATGGTCCGTTGTAGTAGTAGCATGCCTTGCACATCAGTGGAAAGAACCGAGGCAGTTCTGTTGTGTAGAGCCACAGCTCAAACATCACCTTCCCGTTCCCATATTTGAACTCATCACTCTACTTTTTCCTCTTCCTCGGGGCTTCTTGCAAAGAATCGTCACGCGGCCGTTTTCTCTTCTGCCTCATGCCCGCACGCATACCGGGTTCCTGTTGCGGCGATGCCCGCTTTCTCAAACCCCCATCCCCATCGTCCTCGTAATCTATATAAAAAGTGTTCCCTCCAACAATCGGCACACCCTCCCCCGACATACCCGCAATCAATCTATAATACCTTCTCCCCGTCGTCTTCGAGGTGCCCACCCACCAAGCATAAACATCGCCCCTGGCGGCAAGGTTGCGGACCCGAGGTTCTCGTACTTGCCCAGGACCCTGAGGATGTCTGCTCCATTGCGGGTGTCGCTGCCGATGAGCCTGCGTCGAAGGGGTTGGATGTCCGTGGGTACATTTCCGAGGTTGGATGGACGGGTTCGACGCGGGGGGGTTTGACGTGGTGCTGGGGGGTGAGGATGCTGGCGAGGAGCGCCTTGGGGTTTGTTACCTCCTCCTCTGGGAGGTCCTTTGCCTCCTCTCGGAAGCCCTTTTAGCCCTTTGAATCCCATCCCTCCTGCAAACCCCACGTTTCCCCCGAGACCTCCTCCATCCTCGCCATCTCTCCCCGAATCATCCACGCCCCCATCCCCCTCCCAGCCGCCACTCGCCAGATAATCCCCGCAGTACCTCAAAAGATACCCCGTCTCAAACCCCTTGTGCTCCCTATAAGCCGCGCCTCCGGTCCGAACAAACATGTCAATGGCTTCATCGTAAAAAATCAGGTCATACCTGCCATAATACTCCCCTTGCTCTTTATCCAACATCTCGGCTTTCGCCTTACGTACGCCAAAAACAGGTGTCCCGTCGGCTTCCGTGCGGATGTGTTTGGCCGGTCGTTGTCCATGTAGATAGTGCAAATAACCGTCTTGGTCGACGAGGTGGTGAAAGGGTACTCTGCTCGGCTTTCGAGGGGTCCAAGACCCGGCATAGCGGCGCCTGGTACCGTTGGCGAGGGCCTGGTTCTCGTAGAATTCCTTACCTGGATTCCGGGCGAAGGTTCTCGATTGCGGCTGGTAGAGCACGAGGCTGAATATGCGCCTGCCGTTGGGCGCGGTGCGGACGTAGTCTCCAAAGACCGGGACGTCGCTCTTTGCATATTTCGCGTGAAGGGCTGGTTCCCGCTCTTCGCGGTAGTAGAGACGTCCTTGGGCGTCGACTTGGTCGTGGAAGGGTAGATTGTCGGGTTCGGTGGCTGATGCTTCCGATGCGTGGCTCTCTGTTTCGCTACCTACACTTTGTGGCGGACCGAGCCAGCTTGCGGTAGGCGGTAGATCTTCCTCGGGGTCTTTCTCGGCATCTTCCTCGTCGTCGGATTCCCTTTTCCTATCCCCTTCACCGATGAACTGACCCACGCTGGGGACATGCGGGTCCTCGAAATCCAGCACATCGGCCATTCCGCCCAGGTCTTCAATGGTCGCTTTCGCATATTTGGTCTTTGATGTTCTCTCGTATTTCGCCATGCCGGTACGAATCTTGAACAGTAGATGCCACAATTTTGGTCTATGATCAGGGTTGAGTTGAACACAATTGTCAACAAGGAATTCCAGGTCCTCTGAATAGGAGAATCCGGGACCTCGCCTTTTCCTTAGCGGGCAATTGGCTAGCGTTGGTGGAGGGTTGTATTTTTCCATGTCGAAGCTGACGTGGTCGGCGTCCATTAGGCTCATCATGATGAGGCCAACATTGAAGATCTCGCTGTGCACATCGATGTCGTAGTTCTTTGCGAAGTAGTCTCTAGACGTGTGGTCATCGCCAATTGGCTCAAATTCGTTGATGTACTTTTGTTCCTGCTTGTTATTAGTATACGCCCCTGAAACAAGGTTGAAAAATCCCGAGTAAGTATGCTAAGAGGAGCAGGTATTGCAAAAAAAAAGAGATGCAGAGATGCATACTAATGGCATGTATCCAACTGTACCACATCCCAACTTCCAAGTTGAGATATTATCAGGCGGGTCGTTTTCAATTTCCCTCAGTTCCTTCGCTGTACAAACAAGACCGAAGTCACACATTTTCGCGGAAGGAAAAGCTGGGTAGTCAGGCGTAGGGTCTCCTAGTAATACATTATGCGCCTTGATGTCTAAGTTGATATAGGGTGTCCAGTCCTTGGCGATGACAAGTTCGTTGGACTTGGCAAATCTTTTGGATTCGCGGAGGTAAGGGCGCCTCCATGGTAATGTCTTCCCGGTAGACATGGCATAAAGGGCCTCGGCCAATCCGCGGAATAAAATCCACCTAGAAAGAGAAGAACCAAGTCAATGGGTGTTGAATGCGCTTTGAAGATTTGGTACTTACAACAGGCCTTCGGGTATCTTTAGATTTTGACTATACCTTTATGTCAGATGATTGCCGTACTAAAAAAAGGAATCACACCAAGAACTGAAGGCGTACTGACGCATGATACAATTTGATGAAGTTCCGCAAGTCACCCCGAGGTGTGTACTCTAAATATCCGTAACCCAAGAACGGAAATGCCGATCTTCGTAGCGACCGACCGTAGCAACGGAGTATGTGTTGACAGCCTGTCTGTGATAGCCTCAACTGCAGATCAAACTCCTTTGACGTGTCGCGATCGGCTTTTTCTTGCGTGCTATAACCTTGTACTTTGACTACAACGTACTAAAGGAGGGCATTAGCTTCCGTATGGTTCCCAAAAGGTGGCAAGTTTGACGTACGTCGAGAACATGATTCTGGTCATCCCCTCGGGCAAAAAGATATACACTCCTTTTCAGCTTGGTCCTGGAACTCTTGTTCTCGTAAACAGGTTTGATGTAAATCCAATTACCGGCTTTTCCAAGAAGCTCAAGATTTTTGATTGCATGATCAGCATCGAGGGTTGTCGGTGCAGGTATTGGTCCAGGTTGATACAAATACGCTGCGCGACTTTCGACATCCCTCAGCTGTCCCGTCACACGTTTTGGGGATTTGATGTAGTTTGTCCAGGCTTCATGACCCAACTGTTGGACTCTGGCTATTGCATCGCCGTCTAGCTTCAGATAGTGTTGGTAAATCGTATCTTCGTTGAGAGTGTCTTTATAAAAGTACGTCTTCATGCCATACACGAAGAATTTGAAGTCGTTCCGAAAAGTCGCATCGTGCGCCGCGCTATTTCTCTTGAACGTATCCGTGAGGTCGAAGATCTTGCGTTGGAGTAAGGGATTTCGTTGAGCTCTGCCTCTTTTGATGTATATTCGTTTGATCTCGTCACTTGCAGTGTCCCACGCTCTCTCGGAAGCAGGCTGGAGGGTAGAGTCGTCTTTAGCAGCTTCCTTGTATCCTTTTGCAAAGAAGAAATAATCGGTTTTGTCCTGCGCCGATGTCAAAGAATCCCAGAAATTGAGTTCCTGGGGTTGGAGGAAATTTAACCTTTGCAACTCCAGGAACTGCGTGCTAAACCTCATCTTGGACGTGAAGTTATCCCAAGGCCCGCAAACAAAAATGCGACGGAGGATATGGATGTAAAATGTGGATGCTGTGACCATCATACATTTGCGCTCTTTGTCTTACCTTTGTCGAATCCGGCGACGCTTTCGGTTAGTACACTCTCTTTCTTACGAGTCGCCCCTAAGTAAGACTTGATAATTTGGTTGGAGAAGTAATAAAGTTGGGTTGCAAATCCGAGTTCTCGTAGTTGTATTCTTGATTCTGCCTTGTTTTGTTTCATCATGCAAGTACAGGGTTCTCTGGGCAACATGGGCTCCAGGAAAAAGTGCATCTCTCGTGTGGAGGAAACATCAGGTAGCTGTGACACGGGAGAATACTAAGCTTCGATAACGAGCTGAACACGGGATTGCTACCACGAGCTTTGGTGGCGAAGTGATTGGATCCTACGCAAGGGCGCCATGAGCGTATCGGGGGCAGGGTCACAAGGCCCTAAGCCCCCTTCGGCTACACAACTAGCCCCTCTCTGGAAGCACTAGGCCCCATGTAATGGTCGATACCTGTGGGCAAAGGCTAACCACATTGGTTGACGAAGGTTCCGTACGCTCGAGCGTATGGACAACGAGGTGATGCTTGGGCCGGTCAGAAGTGCGTAGAGAGTGCATCGGGGGTATAAAGAGGCTGTGAGCCGCCCCGCTCGTCGCTCAAGAGACAACTAAACTTTTTTCTCACACTCTGCCGGGTCTCCTGCACAGTCCAGTCGCTTCGCTTGCATGCTCAACCGTTTCAATGTCGTCCCAAAGCGGCAATAGTAATCACGTGCCAGCAAAGGCTAGGTGGGTTTGTGGTGTCTGGATACGACAACGGAGTTTTGACGATGGTCTAGCACGGGTAACGGTATCTCGCAATCAGCGACGACATCTCCTTCAATGTCTCGAAATCAAGACGGCTCCGCTGTCAACGCGTCGCGACCCGACCGATACAAGACCGCAGAAGACAAACGTCAAGATCATCTGCTGGGGGTTCCACTAAGCGCAGCGGCTTTGCAGGCACGGAGTGCGGATGCTTTGGCGTTTTCGGCCTATTGGCAGAGTGAAGAGGACAAAAGAGTGGACAATGTTGTGAAAGCGTCGAAAGAGCTGGGTTTTGAGCTCCCTCGACGATGCTACTGATGTATGGAAAAGTCGAAGTTTTCCCACGAAGGCTATGATATTCTGTCGCGAATCGCTCTCGTCATGTCCTTCAAGCCATGTAATCGCTCTTCTTTCGTTTCGCCTAGATACAATGCTGCAACGGGCCACGCATGAATCCCACCCTTTTCCTCATAGCAATCCACTTCGGCCCCGGCGCTTTCCAGCAACGAGATGAGGTTGCGTATCTCAGGTCCAAGGACTTCTTCAGAGCCGAAGAGAAAGTACCATCCCTTGTCAGGGCTAGCGTCTCTCCACTTTTTGATGTCCTTGCAATAGCCAGGTGAGACCAAGGGATCGTCCACTGGCACCTTGGAGCCGATGTACTGCTTTCCATATAGTTCGAGACTGCCGGAACTGAGGAAGTCGCTTGCCGTGTTCCTGTTGTTGCGGGAGATGACGGTAACCCAAGGGGAAATCATGATAGCCAGACCAGGTCGTTGATGGCGAAGCTCTGGGTGGTCTGTGATGTAGAGGAGAAAGCTGAGGATGAGCGTGGCGCCCGCAGAGTCTCCACCCACGCAGATGCGCGTGGGATCACGTGCAATGGAGAGCACATACTCGTAGCCGGCCAACGTTTCCTGCAATTGAGTTGGATATACGGCATCCGGTACGAGGGTATACTCGAGTGCGAACAGGGCAGGGTTTCTGTACCCTGCCTGCTTGAGTAGACTGACCCAGGCCAGAAGAAATTCCATGTAGAAGTAGCTCGACCCCATGGAGAAGCCGCCACCGTGACAGTAATAGACTATGATGTCTGGCTGTTCGAGCTGGCTGTGGGAGATCCAAATGCCTTTGAGCCCTGGTCTATTGAGCTCAGTCCAGCGCAGTGGCGCGGTCACAATGCCATGTCTCAGCATACGAAACCGTAAGAATGGGAGCGAGACGCCCTTGGAAAAGAAAACACGACCCAGCCATGCGGGCATGAAGGCAAATGCGTATCGGACGAAGCGGATGACAATGTCTTGGAACGGCGTGGCCCGCTGCACAAACGGGCTGCGGTGTTCATGTGGGACAAGGTATCGTTCCCTTACGAATTGACAAGGGATGAGGAAGGCTTGTAGGGCTGTGAATATAAATATCTCCCCACCGGCATCCAGGGTTCGGACTCACCCAATGACGGTAATGCTCCCAGAAGCCATGTTGCGGTCCGGATCAAACCGACGTGAATCAGCAATTGCGGGGTAAGGAAGACGAGAAAGACGATGCAGTCCAGATACGAGATCTGACCGAGTATCATGGTCGACGGCACACAAGAATTCGAACGACGTGATGAAGGAGGTAGCCATTGTTCGACGATGACGCAAACGATGTTGAGTAAGCTGCCGGTGGGCTAGTGCGGGTTTGTTGGTCGCATGGAGGGCGCGCCCACGCAGCCGCAGCCGAGAGCGGACGTTGTCCTTTTTCTTTTACGAGAGGGACGGGTCATGCAGGGCGATGTGTGAGATGGACACAGGACACAGCCAGAGCCCAGGTGAGATGCTTCACACGTGACCGCCTGGGCGGGTTTTTGCTGCATGGTCCGTGCGGCGTGCGCATGGAAGATTTCTGGGTTCACTGCTCCACTCCACCATCACCTGCACGGCTCGACAGCACCACACGCAGCAGCAATTGTCACCGCATGCGCCCCGCCGCGCCTCCCACTCGCCTCCCGTCAAGCGCACAGGTATATCGTCGCTGCTCCCACGCCCGTATACACCTTTGCATGACCACGCGGGTGCTGTTGGCGCTGTAGCCTTCCCCAAGTCTCGCAGCAGCGTCAAGCTTCAGCATGGCGGACCCCGCCGCCGACCCCAAAACAGCCCCGCTTGCCGACGACCTGAGGGAGTTTGCCCTGTACGTCTGCGTCCTGGTGAAGCAGCGGAGCCATCCCATCGCTAACATGTGCAGCGCTCTCGACAGTGCCCCGAAGAATTTCTCGTGCGCCATTTGCAACAAGGTGGCGATTGACGCCTACAAGCTGCTCTGCTGCAACAAGCCCATCTGCGCGTATTGTAGGTATCTCTGCTGCAGGGCCATCGCCGCCGACAATACTGACGAACACGACCCAGGTCAGGAAAAGCTCAGCTTCCCCGCAACCTGCCCGTTGTGCGAGCATGACCCGCTGGAAGCCGAATCATGCGTCGTCAACAAGGTCTTGCGCAACACACTGCGGATATGGCTGGCAAAGCAGAAGAAGAAAGAGGAGAAGGCCGCATCGGGAGCCCCCACGCCCACGGTAGAGACGCCCACGGTCGAGGCCACGCCAGCATCCGAGACGGCGCCCGCAGCGGAGGAAGGCGCAACGAATGTGTCAGCAGAAGCGGGCGAGACGGCAGCAGCGATGAATGGTACACCGGCGGCGGAAACGACCTCTGGGGCTGATCAGTCCAATCACGATGTGGACGTGTCCAAGAGCGTGCCGGGCAACTCGACCGAACCGGAGAACAGCGCAGCGACGGCCGGAGAGGCACTCGAGCGGGCTGCGTCCTCCACATCGCAAGCAGGAGAGGTAAGCATCGGGTGCTGGGCGAAGCTCACCCAACAGAAGTGGAGCTGACACGCTGTAGAAGTCCGCTGCCAACGACCGTGGCGACGAGAACGCCGACGAAGCTCCGAAAGAGGATGGTCAGTATGCGCAAGGCGTGGATGGCCAAGGAAATCCCACGTTCAACAACAACCCAGATGTGTTCCAAAACGGAATGCCGGGCCAGTTCGGCAACTACGGCTCCGGCCAGAACCAGGCTGGCTTTGGCAACGGGATGGCCTTCCACGGCATGAACCCCATGAATGGCATGCCCAACATGATGGGGAACAACATGTACATGAATCCCATGGGTACGCATTCCACACGGTTGCTTGACAGGGCAGTTCGAAGCTAACGTACGCTAGGCTATGGCATGAACAACGCGAACAGCATGTACGGCTATGGTGGAGGCATGGGCATGGGAATGAACAACTCCATGAACTACGGGGGTGGCTATGGAAATGGATGGGGAGGCATGGGAGGAAATTATGGCGGGTACAATGTTGGACATAATCAGTCTGGAGCATTTCCCGGCATGAACCAGTTCCAAAACAAGTCCAATTTTCCCAACCAGAATCGTTTCAATCCCAATGGCGGGCCTTTTCCTCAGCGAGCGAATAGGAACGGAAGCTTCGGAGGGGGTTTCGGCCCCGGAAATGGCCACAACGCCAACAGTCGACCTGGAAGTGGCAACGGTCTGAACAACCACCATGTACGTCGATTTCATCATCACGTGCCGCATCGACTCCCGAAGCGGCCCAACTTCCCCAATGTTACTCCTCCCCCGACGGCACAAACTGACCAGTGTGACCTTATACAGCGTGACGGACAGTCGCCTGCTGGGTCTGTTCAACCTACTATCGAGAACAAAACAGAAGACGAGCATTCCGCAGAGGCCTCTGCCGAAGGTAAGGAAAAGACCGAGGAGAATGCCAACCCAGGTGACACGGAAAATGGTGAGAACGCCCAAGGCGCGGACAACTTAACAGAGACGGCAGACATCAAAGCACCTGGATCAAGCACCTTGAACCAGATCCAAACTGTGACCGGCGATGATGATTCGCAAAGTTTCGATTATAGCATGCAGCCTGGTATGGGATTCGCACCCACCATGATGGGCCAGTATCCGCAACAGTCCCAATTTATGCACGGTCCCTATCAGCCGCATTATAGCTCGAACAACTTTGGCCATCGTGGTGATCACAATGCTGCCTATGGCAGTTCAACGGTGGTTGTCGGAGAACCAAGAGGTCTCGGCGTTGCAGGCGCACCAACAGGGCCTCGAGCGATGCGTGAGAAGAACAATTTCAGGGGACCGAACAACAACCCTCGCTTCAATTCTCAAGCACCCAGGGCTGTGCCCGCACAACCCAGCGTGCCTGGCAGTCCACCGCGAGAGAGTAGATCGTAAGTTCATCTTCATCTTGACAACATCAGCGGTGCTGATAGCCCTTTAGGTCACCCATTCGAGACGATTCTTTGCGCACGAAGGAGAAGTCGCTATCGCGGTCACGTTCCCGGTCACATGATCGAGACGCACAAGATGACCACGGGGAACGGGCTCGTTCTGTAGGCCACGGCGAGGGCGACAAGGAGCGAGAACGTACACCTGCAGAGGACGACCACGACCGCCACGAGGATCGTCGGCACCGTCGCTCTTCTCGTCATGACGACGAACGAGACGACCACGATGACCGGCACCGGGAGGATCGGGAGTCGCGAGGCAACAGGACGCGCAGTACGACGCCCGAGACTAAACATCGCAGTCGACGCGAAGACAAGCACCGTTCATCACGATCACATCGAGATCGTAGCCGTGAACATCGACGCCGACACCGGTCCTACTCTCGCTCCCCTGTCGCGGAGGACAGGCATGAGGACGGCTCTGAAGAATCAGGCTCGCGTCGCAAGAGCAAGGGCGATAAAGAAAAGTATCGCGAGCGTTCACGGGATAGAGACCGGGATCGGGATAGGCGGGACCGCAAGGATCGAGAGTACGACGAAGACAAGTACCGCTCGCGTGATAAGGACCGTGAACGACGTCGGCGTCGCGACCGTGAAGCGGACGACGAAGATCGCGATTTCGATGACGACAAGCACCACGATAAATACCGCTCACGCCGTAGCCGAAAAGACCGCGACCGCGAACGAGACCGTGATCGCGACTACGACAAGGAACCACGATCGGCAACATGGACACGTCCCACCTCGCCTCCTCTCAACGCTCCTGCCGGCCCTTCAGCAGATCGCTTCTCCTTCCGTGGTGCAAGTTCCAAGGCAAAGACGATGCCACCACCGCCCACAGGACCTCGTGGCCTCCATGCACCAAAAGGCCCTTCCGCAGATCGCGACGGTCGTGGACGGACCAACAGCGTTACATCCGTGCCCTCAGCACCCGCAGCGTCGGCAGTACCTGACCACTACGCTGCCGAGCGCGAAAGGAACGCCCGTGAGCGTGCTGGTCTGGATCGTCTGGATGGTCGCGAATCCCACGCCAAGCACTCGAGCAGCAGCAAGTCCTTGCAATCGCGCGTCTCGTCTTCTCGACCCTCGCAGTCTTCAAAGCGGTCCCGCGACGATGTGGAGGCTGCGGAGGCGGCCCCGGTGGTCTCTTCGCATCGTGACAAGCGACGGAAGAGCCGTGATGGCGATGGGAACGGAGGGCAGTTGGCCAATCTTTTTACCAAGGGGCTAAGGAAGAGTGCAGGGAAGAGGGGAGGAGTGAAGACCGAGGGTGAGGTGGAGAGGGAGTTGGAGAGGACGGAACGGGAGAGGGATGGACGTCGTCGGTGAGCACCGTCGGTGCTGATCATCGTGCCCAGGGGTTCTTGGGCGTGACTTGAGGTTTGGTGGCTTGGTGTGGGCACTTGCGGTGCGCTTATGAGAGTTCTGAGACGTCTTCGTAAGCCTGCTTCCCTCTCTCTCTCCGTTCATGGCCAACGAACTCACTGACACCCTATCAGATTCGCTCATTCCGTCTCTCCGTAACGGCGACATTCGGACTCTCCCCCTTCTTTCGACCTTTATCCTTCACGCCCAGCCTTCATGGCATATCTGCATCAGGGGTCCCGTTATTCCATTCTCCTCTTAATCAATCAAATTAATTCTTGCGACATGGCATCGATAGCATACAGCGAGCCCGTAGGCGAGCAATGGATGCTTCACCACTTCTTGTATTATACCCTTCATTATCTTCCTCACAAATGGTCGTGTACATTTATGGTATGGTTTGGGGTAGTTGTAGTATGCGTTGTGCTGGGTGGCCGAGGATGTATATGGTGGTGTATCTGTGGGCCAGGTTTGAGATGAGGGAGGGGGTTTGATGATAGGAAATAAAAAAACTTTCCCGTGATTAAGACTGTATTTTTTTGACGATGTGGTGTTCGGTATGGCTTTGCAGCCCCCGGTTTCATTTTTGTTCCTATTTTGGTCCTACGTGAACATGTTTTCCTCCGAAGATCTATGCGTCTCTCTCTCTCTCTCTCTCTCTCTCCCTTTTTTGCCATCCCGCGTCCAGCTAATGCCTCGTCCCATTTACATTCTTAGCACCCTGCCCCAACTGGCTCGCTACAACCGTCGCCTCCCTAATCGCTCTGCTGACCGCGCCCCTAACAGCACCCTCCTCCAGCACGAGTAACCCTCCAATCGTACACCCACCGGGCGTACTCACCTTATCCCTCAACACACCCGGGTGTTCGCCACCCTCGAGCACCAATCCCGTCGTCCCCCGCATCGTCTGCGCAGCCATCATCTGTGCCTCTGCGCGTGGCAACCCCATAGCCACAGCGCCATCGGCAGCAGCCTCGAGGACAAGCGCAAAGAAGGCAGGACCGGAGCCACAGAGCGCCGTGGAAACATCCATCAGGTGCGGAGGCAGCGTGACGACGCGGCCAATCGAGGAAAAGATGAACGTCACAAGGTCGAGTTGCAGTTTTGCCAGCGGCGGAGTCGTCTGCTGGATGACGCTCATCGACTCCCTCACAAACGACGCCGTATTCGGCATCACACGAACCACCCTGCAGCCCCCCTCGGGCACACCCCCCGGGTACAAAAACCCCTCGATCTGCTCCTGCGTCACGCCCGCCAAGATGCTGACCAGGACTTTGCCCTTCAGCGCATCCCTCATGCCCTCCTCGCCCAGGATGTCCTTGAAGACGTGCGGTTTGCAGGACAGCAGTACCACGTCTGCTTCCTTGGCGCCCGTGAGGTTGTCGTTGGTGAGCGTCTTGAGATTGAAGTTGTAGTGGCCCAGGGCGGATTTCACCTTTTCTTCGGCGGGGGCCCAGGCGTCGCAGGCGACGAAGTTTTTCAGGTTGGGGGTTGTCGTGGGTGCCGAGGTGGCGGAGAGGGCGGATTGGACTTTGGCGGAGGCTAGGGCCGCCATCACGCCGCCCATTATGGCGATGCCCATTGTGCCTGGGGGTGGTTTTTGGGTCAGCATTGCCGTCGGAAGAGGAGGTGCTTGTGAGACTTTTGTCTTGGTCTCTTGAGATGTCGAGGTGCCCAAAAGACGGTTCAGAGTGGCATCTCATGTTCTTTGGGCGCAAAGGTTGCATCTGCTACCACCTCCTTACCACCTCCTGCGTGTGTGGGGGGAACTCGATGGAGGGTCCAAGTATACGTACCAGAGCCCAGGACGGTCAATGTGAGACCCTTGTCATCACTGGAAGCAGCCATGTTTGCAGGTATGTCTGGAGCTGAGTTTACAGACGGTATCTATTGGTGTGAAAGCAGTCGAGGAAGAGCCGTGTCACATATAAACTTGCAAAGGACCAAACAATCCAACCTGACCCCGCCGACGGTAACCGCGCCGACGTCGCTCGCGCGGTGATAGGCTCCAATAAGCGCGATAGCCGCCATTCCCACACCAATGCGCGATGTTGGGAGCTCAACGGCGGGCGCATTATGGGACGAGTTCAACCAGCTGCCAATAAACACCACCGCTCTGCACGCCGACCCAAGTCGTCATGTGAATCGTGAACCAGACAACCACAATACATCTCTTCGTTGGCCAGTCGCCAATTGGCTGGCACCGTCACCAGATTGTGGACCGTGCCCTGAGCACATATATCACCGAGCCTCCCACTTGGATGGCTCTGCGGCAGTTACCCAATTCATGATTATGAGCCTCATCCCGATCGTCGCCCTTATCCTCACACAAGTCCACAACCGTACCTGATCCTCGAAACCACCCTGGGACTCGACCGTCTACACCTTCCTCCCACCCTCCCTCTCTTGCAACCACAAAAAAAACCGCCCCTCTCCACCACCTCTCTCTCTCTCTCCAAACACACAACCATGGACCCCTTCGAAGTCCGCATCCGCTTCTCCGCCATACTCTCCCACCTCAACGCCTCGCACACGTCGCACCAGAAAGCCGCCGTCTTCGCGCTGAAGAACCGCGAAATGGACGAAGATCTGCATTCCTGCATCCTCGAGCAGCTGGAACGCAACAGCATGAACAACCGCGCGAACATCATGTTTTTCATCGACGTGCTGTGCGAGATGGCGGGCAAGGAGGACGCCGCCGGAGGGGGCGTCGGCTACGTGAGGATGATGCAGCGGGATATCATGAGGGTGGTGGATGCCGTGTGTCCGGTTGATGGGACGGGGGCGGCTAACGTTAGGGTCGTGAGGAAGGTATGTTTCATTCTTCCGTCCCCCTTTTTTTTGCTCTCTCTCGCCCTGGATAAAGAATCGGAAACAGAGATTAACGCCGTTTGTCCAGGTCCTCCAGTCTCTCCAGCACAAATCCATCCTCCTGCCCGAAACCTTGGCTGAGCTCGAGCGCTTGATCAAGGAACGCGATGTCGGGGAGACCCATCCTTTCTCTGCTACCGATGCAACGGCAACCGCATCGCAGCCCGCGTCGCGTGCGCAGAAGAATGGGAGCAGCAATGGGAGGTTGGATAAAAGGTTGATCGAGCAGCGGATAGAGGAGGATAGGGAGAGGCATAAGAGGCTGCGGGAGAGTATTTGGGCGGTTCCGGGCGAGGGCGATGAGGAGATGGAGAGGCTGTGGGAGGAGGCCAGTGATATTGGCGAGGACGATTATCTGGCGGGCGAGGAGGAGATGGAGGAACGGAGACGGGTTGTTGGCGATCGATATTGAGTGGCGAGAGCGTAGGAAGAAGGGGTAGGGTGGGAGTCACTGCATTGCTAGGCGTTTCTGGTGGAGAAGATACCACTTGCTTCCATTTCACGCGTATTGAATACACCAAAGAAGATTCCGGCTCATATCTGTACACGCCTTTCGAGATGCCAATGCTATGGTACAGTAGCTCCGCTCATCTTTACACTACAACGGGCACGCCTCACACCCTGATCACGGCCCAGCTTTGCTCCCCTCTAACCTCTCCTCTTGCTCCTTTTACTCCATGACGACAGTCGCACCCAGCGCCTTGAGCGTCTCGACAATCTTCTCCGCCTCCTCCTTGGGTACACCCTCCTTCATCAACTTGGGCGCGCTCTCGACAAACTTCTTGCTGTCCACCAAGCTCAATCCCAACATGGCCTTGATCTCCTTGATCACCTTGGGCTTCGCGCCGGCATCGAACTTCTCGAGCTTGAGGTTGAAGAGCGTCTTTTCGGCGGCCGCCGGTGCGGCTTCATCTTCCTCTTCCACGGGTGCGGCGGCTGCGGGTCCGGCTCCAGGGCCGCCGCCGACGAAGCCGCCCATGGGCATGTCGGGGATGTTTAGGCGCGTCTGGAAGCAAATTGGTCAGTCGCTGGTGCACGTGGTGTGTGAGGGCTCGAGCAGGAGCTTGCCCCTGCTTCCAGAGCGAGTGTCTTCCTGCGTTGAAGCAACGCCTTTGTCTTCACAGAAGACACAGGAAGCTCCAACAGGGCGGTCACAGCTCAGACGTCCTTCCATGTCCAATTATCCGGAGATGCCCTGACCATGCTCCAGCCCTCGAGCCTCCGACACCCCATTTGAAGAATGGTTTCCGTACCTTCAGCGTCGACACCAAGTCCGCAGTCTCCAGCAGCGTCAATTGACTTATTTGATCCACAATTGTCGCAATCTTGGGGTTCGAGGGCGCAGCTGCCGCGTCGGTCGTCTGCCATCTTCGTGATGACTTTTGCTGTGCGAAGGGGGCGGAGGCAGGGCGAATGTACGACGCAGACGCAGACCTGGCATTGCAGACGCAGCGCCTGAGGGCGCGAGATGCGGGGGCGGACATTGTGAGGGTCGGGCTGACGGCGATGGCGACGGTGCGAGTGGTGATGGGATGGACTGGGAAGCTCGAGGCTCGTCGCGAGATTTTGCGGAGTGCAAGTCGGAAGTAAGACAAACGCGGTTAGCGGCTTGGCGGGCATCGAAAAGTTCTAGGCACAACTTTTCGCGACATCAAATTCACAAACTACGGCGGAGCAACGACGGAGGCGAATTTTTCGTCGGAATAATGGGAAGACGCCTCGAATACTCTACAGAGCAGTTCTTCCACGAAAATGGAAGCACACAGCGGTATGGGAGCCGGTAAAACGGTCTCTTTCGAATCGCTCGCCGCGGAAAGTTTGAATGCGCGAAAAACCGATGATCTTTTTACGCAGTACGAGAAGCTCTTTGTGGAGGTGGGAGCTCGTTGGATCCAGTCGGGCCTCGAGAGTGAGGCAAAGATTGCAGCCTTCGGTCGCGTCCTTCCTCTGGCGCCTCAACTGGCCGAGCACGTGGAACGCTTTCTGGCCTCGATTTCTCGGTCTGCGATCATTGGACCCCAGCCTTCACCTTTGCCTTCACCTTTGAATGGAAACTTGGCTATCACCTTGCTGGAGACAAATCCCAGCCAGGCTCTTCTAGGAGCATTCCGGCTCTTGAGCTTCGACTGCTCCAGCTTCGCGAAATATGTGCGACCATCGGCTTTGGAGAGTCTATTTCACCATTCGAGTCGATGTGTGCGCTACCTGGCTGTGCGGACCTTCTGCCTGTATGCGCATGCGGCAGATTATGCAACGCAGGAATTGATCAAGAGATATACTGGAGAGGGTGAGGTGCAGGGAGCATGGGAAGGCCAGAGTATCGACTATCGGTTCTTGTCGTTGTGGGAAGAAAAGAGGTGGAAAGATTTGCGGTCAAGGGTACGGTCGAGTCGAGAAGGACAGACGGGAACGCTACCACCAACCGCATACCAGCAGCTATCACCGTTTACTGTCGGCGTGGCGGGTATATTGCTCCCGCGACTGGACGGAGCACCATCACACGAAAAGCCATCTGAGCTAGTCTCAACACCAACGACCGAGTCCAACTTGACATGCATCGCTTCCGCGTTGCTACATTCCAGCCCTCTTCTATTTACGGGTTTGGCGGGTTCTGGCAAGACGCTGCTCACACGACACTTCGCCTGGCAGCTCAACAAGCTTGACTCGATGGTCACTCTTCACCTGAATGAACAAAGCGATGCTAAGCTCCTGGTCGGAATGTATGCGACTGGAGCAAAGCCTGGCACATTCAGTTGGCGACCCGGTGTTCTTACTACAGCGGTGAAAGAAGGCCGCTGGATCTTCATCGAAGATCTTGACCGGGCACCAAATGAGGTCATAAGCACCCTTTTGCCTCTAATCGAACGTGGAGAGCTGCTTATACCAAACCGAGGCGAGACTGTACGAGCTGCGAGAGGTTTCCGCATCATTGCTACTATGCGTAGTACTCTTAATCCTGCCGGGCAACAGATCGTACCTCGTCAGAACATGCTTGGTCTGCGCTTCTGGGAATCGATTACGGTACATATGCCAACACTCGCCGAATTAGAGCAGATAGTATCAGCCAAGTACCCTAGGCTGCAGCAACATGGAGCGGGTATTATGCGCACCTACGCTCGTCTACTTGAATTGTACTCGGACGCGAAGTTTTCGTCCGAAAACGGTACTTCACTTCGAGCACTTACGCCGCAAGATCTTCTCAAGTGGTGTGATAGAGTAGCCATACTTCTCGAACAGACCTCTTCGTTCAGCGTGGCGCAAATGGATGATATTTTCATGGAGGCTTTCGATTGCTTTGCTGGAAGTCTACGAAGCGAGCAGAGTCGCGCAAAGGTCATGGCATGTGTGGCAGAAGAGCTCCATATCGATCCTCAGCGGCGCGACCACCTACTCCAGGGACGTGAGATCAAATTGGAAGCACCGACAAAGACCACGTCTTCTGGTATCCTCCGCATCGGTCGAGCGAGGCTCCCAAGACACAGGATAGCCAAGCGACATACGTCCGGAAGACCTTTCTCGACCAACGACTACACTTTGCGACTTCTCGAAAAAATCGCCGTCGCCGTGAATCGGCAGGAACCTTTACTCCTGGTTGGAGAGACGGGTACTGGGAAAACGACTTGTATCCAGTATCTTGCCGAACAGCTCGGCCGCAAAATGGTAGCCTTCAATCTGTCGCAGCAGAGCGAAAGCGGCGATCTTCTGGGCGGATACAAGCCTGTCAACGTTCGAAGTCTAGTCATCCCGCTCAAGGACGAGTTCGACGACCTCTTTGATACAACCTTCTCGCGCAAAAAGAACCAGCGCTTCCTCGAGATGCTCGGCAAGCGCGTTGCGAAGAGCGAATGGAGGCGTGTCTGCACTTTGTGGCGAGAAGCGCTGAAGATGGTGGATGCAGCAAGCAAGACACATCAATCGCAGACTTCATCTCCGGATCCTGAGGGTGGTCAGCCGAAGAAGAAGCGCAAGGTCGACTCGCTGCCCGCCAATTTCCCGGGGGCTCGCTGGGAGAAGTTCGCAGCCGATCTGCACGATCTTGAAGCCCAACTGGCAAATGGATCGGAGGCGTTTGCGTTCTCGTTCCTCGAAGGCAACATCGTCAAGGCGGTCAGAAACGGTGACTGGGTACTGCTCGATGAGATCAACCTGGCTTCTTCAGATACCCTTGAGGCACTCGCGGATCTACTTGGTAGTGGACCAGACGGTACTCCCTCAATCCTGCTGACCGAAACCGGCAATGTCGAGCGGGTGGTTGCGCATCCCAACTTTAGGGTCTTTGCTGCTATGAATCCAGCGACTGATGTTGGCAAGAAAGACCTCCCTCCGGGCATTCGATCGCGTTTCACCGAACTCTATGTCGAGAGTCCTGACAGTGATAGGAAGAGTCTGCAAAACATTGTCGAGAAGTATCTGAAAGGCGATAATGATGATCCCGCTATCGTCAAAGTAGCGTCTGATGTTACGAAACTGTACTTGAAGATACAAGAGCTCGCTAAGGCGAATATGCTCGTTGATGGCGCGGATCAGAAGGCACACTTCAGCTTGCGAACACTGACAAGAACACTTTCGTACGCCAAGGAAATCGCACCTTCATGCTCACTCCGACGTGCGTTGTATGAAGGCTTTCATATGAGCTTTCTCACCTTCCTTGGTAGAGCATCAGAAGATCTCGTTGCCCCACTCATCAAGGAGCATCTGTTTCCTCAAAAGGCTATACTTAAAGCAGAGCTCGGAAAGCCCCTTCTACAACCTACAGATGGACGGACCCATGTGCGACAAGGTCACTATTGGCTTCGGCAGGGTACTTTTGCGGTGGAAGAGCAACCTCATTACATTATAACGCCTTTCGTGCAGCGAAACATGAACAATTTGATACGAGCTGCCTCCACTCGACGGTACCCTGTCCTCATTCAAGGTCCCACATCCTCGGGTAAGACGAGTATGATTGAGTATCTTGCCAAGCGTTCTGGCAACAAATTCGTGCGCATCAACAACCACGAGCATACCGATCTCCAAGAATATCTGGGGTCATACATTTCTGGCACCGATGGAAAGCTTACCTTTCAAGAAGGAATTCTGGTCAAAGCTCTCCGAGAGGGTCACTGGATAGTTCTGGATGAACTTAATCTTGCACCTACCGATGTTCTCGAAGCGCTCAATCGACTGCTGGACGACAACCGAGAACTCCTGATACCGGAGACACAAGAGGTCATAAGACCTCACGAAGACTTTATGCTCTTCGCGACACAGAATCCGGCAGGTCTATATGGAGGACGCAAAGTGTTGTCACGAGCGTTTCGAAACCGTTTTCTCGAACTACATTTTGACGACATACCCGTGGAAGAGCTGACTGAGATCTTGCATCGACGTACGATGATACCTGAGTCATGGTGCAAGAAGATTGTGAGCGTATACCAAGAGCTCTCGACACTACGGCAGGAGAACAGATTGTTCGAGCAGAAGAGCTTCGCCACCTTACGAGATCTCTTCCGTTGGGCCCAGCGCAAAGCCGATACCATTCAAGACTTGGCAAACAATGGGTACATGCTGCTCGCCGAACGTGTACGCAAAGAAGACGAGCGGATAGCAGTCAAGAAGGTCATCGAGAATGTCATGAGTAAGAAGGGGCCGCGTGTTACCATCAATGAGGATGGCATGTACAGCGATACGAACTCTGCCGAGATCAAAATCTGCCAGGAAAAGACGGGAGGTGATGCCAGTGTGGTTTGGACGAGAGCCATGCGTCGACTATTCGTTCTCGTTGCTCACGCTATCCGTAACAACGAACCCGTGCTGCTCGTCGGAGAGACTGGATGCGGCAAGACGACAGTCTGCCAGATGCTTGCTGGTGCGTTTGAGAAGCAGCTTCACATCCTGAATGCTCATCAGAACACCGAAACCGGCGATTTGATAGGTGCGCAAAGACCGATACGCAACCGAGCAGCTATCGAGGAAGTGTTGCATCGCCAAGTAACCTCAGTTCTTCGAGCTCTGCCTGACAATCCCGATGTTAACATCCACGAGTTGCCGCTATTGCTTGACATGTACGATTCTCTCAACTCGGATATACGGGATCTCATCCCTCTCGAGCATCGTGAAGAAATCCAAGCAAATCGGATCAAGGCTGCTGCTCTGTTCGAGTGGGCAGATGGGACTCTAGTGCATGCAATGAAGACAGGGCAATACTTCCTTCTGGACGAGATTTCACTCGCCGATGATTCTGTTCTTGAACGCCTGAACAGTGTCCTTGAACCGTCACGCACTTTGTTACTCGCAGAAAAAGGACCGATAGATTCGCTCATCACCGCAAGCGAAGGTTTTCAATTTCTAGCCACCATGAACCCGGGTGGTGACTACGGCAAGAAGGAGTTGTCGCCTGCTCTTCGCAATCGTTTCACGGAGATCTGGGTACCCGCACTATCTGATGTGGAAGATATCCTGCAAATTGTGCGATCGAAACTGAATCCCAGTGCCGTGCAGCATGCTGTCTCGATCGTATCATTCGCTCAATGGTTCAACGAGAAGTACAACACCTCAGTTGCGGCTTCCATTTCCATTCGAGATACGCTGGCTTGGGTGACCTTCATCAACAAATATCCAGAAGACCCGGTGTTCGGTATCGTTCACGGCGCAGCTATGGTGTTTATTGACACACTTGGTGCAAATCCCGCTGGCTTACTTGCTATTTCTTCTACCTCCATCGATGAAGAACGTGAAATGTGTTTGCATCGGCTCAGCAAACTCCTCGGTACAGATGTTAGCCCTCTATACTTGGGTACAATAGATGTCGTCTCCAATCCTCAATCCCTTCAACTAGGAGCCTTCTCGATACCGAGGTTTAGCGAAACCACAGAAGCAGATGTCGGCTTTTCGCTCGAAGCCCCAACAACTCGTTCCAACGCTATGAGAGTTGTCCGCGCACTGCAGTTGCCCAAGCCCATCCTTCTCGAAGGCAACCCTGGTGTCGGCAAGACAACGCTCATCACCGCGCTTGCTAAAGCCATCGGGAAGCCGCTCACTCGCCTCAATCTCAGCGAGCAGACCGACCTCATGGACCTATTTGGATCCGACGTCCCAGTTGAAGGTAAACAGGCGGGAACCTTCGCATGGCGAGATGCGCCTTTCTTGAAGGCTATGAAAAACGGTGACTGGGTTCTACTTGACGAGATGAACTTGGCATCCCAGTCTGTGCTTGAAGGACTCAACGCCGTTCTTGATCACCGTGGCGAAATTTACATCTCTGAGCTTGACCAGACATTTCACAAGCACTTCGAGTTCCGCGTATTCGCAGCCCAGAATCCGCATCACCAAGGTGGTGGTCGGAAGGGTCTACCGGCATCCTTCGTCAATCGATTTACAGTTGTCTACGCCGATATATTCCGGCCTGAGGATCTATCACTCATCTGTTCCAAGGTCTTCCCAGGCATCGAAGACAATGAAGTAAAGAAGCTGATCAACTTCGTGGCTGAGCTTGACGACCAGGTTGTCAACCGTCGCGCTTTCGGTAGCCTCGGCGCACCATGGGAGTTCAATTTGCGTGACACACTTCGATGGCTGCAGCTTCTGGCCTCGAATGCGTTCACCGGCTCAGCGAGAGATTTTCTCGACACTGTATTCGCGCAACGCTTCCGTACTGAAGCTGACCGCGTTCACCTTCGTACCTTGTTCAAGACAGTGTACGGTGTCCACGAGCCTCGGGTTACGTTGTATCATGACCAGAGCCCTAAGGCCATCCAAGTTGGCCTTGGCACGCTTGAAAGAAATCTGCAACTTACGAGAGCAGAACCTATCTCGAGTGTGCGCATCTCACAACTGGCTCCCTTGGAGGCACTCATGGTTAGTGTACGACAGAATTGGCCAGTAGTACTCGTTGGTGCATCTGGGTCTGGAAAGACGATAATCCTGAATCAACTTGCCTCAACAGTTGGTGCAAGCTTGATCACGTTCTCTATGAATGCTGATATTGATGCTATGGATTTGGTGGGTGGGTATGAGCAAATCGATCCGTCACGAGAGCTACACCGCTCCTTGGCCAAGTTGGAGAGCTTCGTTCGCCACAAGGTTGTTTCGCCAGAAACACATCCCGCTGCTCTACTAAGGATAGTCGAGCTACTCAATGACCGACCCAACCTGCAGTCATCCAACCTCCTACCTTTCCTGGAAACACTGGCCGCCAAGGACCCCATCTTTGCAACAGCCCTTCTCGAACTCCAAGAACAAGTCGAAACCCCTCAACAAATCGAAGGCGCCCGGTTCCAATGGGTCGACGGTATCCTCATTCAAGCTCTTGAGCAGGGCAAATGGCTCGTTCTCGACAATGCAAATCTGTGTAGCAGCGCTGTGCTCGACCGTCTCAACTCATTACTCGAGCCAAATGGATATCTGAGTATCAATGAGCACTCTACTGCCGATGGCGAGGCGAGGATTGTCAAGCCTCATCCCGATTTCAGAATTTTCATGACCATGGATTCGAGGTTCGGCGAGCTGTCGAGGGCGATGCGGAACAGGGCTGTGGAGATCTGCTTAATACCGCAGGATGGGGAATGGGTCGAGGAAGAAGATATGAGGGTGCCGGAATATCCATTGGACTCAATGATGTATCGGTTCCGATACCTATCCGATGCTCAAGGTGGTGTTGTGGAAAAGCTTGGCAACTTGTCGTTGGCCGATAACGACTTGCTGAAAAGCTTCTCTATCCAGACAAGCAAGGGCTTACTGTCTTTGGAAGATACTGTTCAAAATAACAGTGACACCCCATCTTCTTCACAAGTCAACAGAGTCCTCACAACTGACCAGGACACGATTGGTAGCATACAAGGCCATATCAACTATCTCCTCGGTGGCTGGATTCCTCAAGTGGAGGCACTGCAGCGACAGATTATCTCTCAAGGTTTTGATGGCATTCCACTTTCGTATCATCCTTTGCACAACGAGCTGGTGCTGCAACGCAGTACCTCGACAAAAGAGCTCACAATCTGGTACACGTTGCTGTATGATGTTGTGCTCGATTTATACAACATGCAGCAGGCCATCCAGACACTTCTTTCTACTAGACTTGAACGTCGAAAGGAGAAGCAAAAATTGCCGGCCTTCTTACACGCCTTCTGGAAGAGTTTGAAGCAATGCGTAGAAGCATTGTTAAAGGAAGCACAGTCTGGCCAAGCCGTTGACGATAGTCTACCAGCAACAAAAGCCCTGCGTCGACTTTTCTGGGCTTTCTTAGAGCTAGCTACCACAGCGAGTTTTGACCGTGCGACTTTCCAAACATACCTCAAAATGCTTAATTCGGCCACTTCTGTCCTCGCAAAGGGCTCTGCGCCTACTTCACAGAGCCTGGTCCACGCTCTGTCCAAGGAAGTAGCTGTATTTGGCTCAGACGTTCAATTGAGAACTGGCCTGGGTATGGAACGCATCTGGCGCGCTTTCCAACCTGATACCCCGAAAACCTGGAAGCAACTAACCGCTATCCTTACCCTTGAGAGTCTGGCTGATAGGCTGGATGCGGTCATGTGGAAATCAAGTTTGAGGCTTGATGAGATGATACAAATTCGAGAGAGGTTTGCTAGTTCTTTGGAACTGGTGAGAAGGCAGGATGTCGATACTGCGGAGCTTGTAACCCATCTTGAATCTGCGCTTCGTGAGCTCGAGGAGAACATCGGCGAAGAAGACGTTGCAATTACACCGTACTTTGATGATGAGTTTGAGGGTTTGTGTCAGTTTCTCGACCTTGCTGAGAGCCCCGTTGTTCGTCAGCATGGCTCAACGTCGAGTGTCGTGAATCTGGTGCGCGCTAAGACGTCACTTCTTGCTCGAAGGTCGACTAAAGCACCATCCATCAACGACAATAGCGACGCCGGTCACCTAGTGCGTCTCTACCGACATCTGGGCCATGGCAAACAGATCGGACGAGAGATGGTACTCAAGGGTCGCCTCCATACGGCGATGCTTTCAAAGCTGTAAGTCAAGGCAATTGGATCATAGTTACAAGTCACTAACCAATTCCTTCATAGACACGGTGCGGACGAAGTTCAACTCGTACAGCTCGATCGTTTCGAATCTGAGTTACAGGTACTCTCCCAACAACTCGTTCTTGACTCCGAACACATCACCGAAGATCAGTATGATGCACTTCCGATGTTTTACCGTTCAGTTCTCAACGGTCTGAGTGCGTCCCATTACGAGGATGTTATTGAAGAGCTCGACTCTCACACCCTGCGCCTGCATCCTGACGCGAATGTATCGAAGCAACACTACCAGGCTTTGCTTCCTGTTCAAGAGTGCTACAGGTATGCCGAACATCTAAATAAAATCGATGCGCACGCATGGGTCAAGGTGGGTCTGGCAGGATTGGCACTATATGTTCCGAACTATCCACATGATCCTGCATTACGTCCCATGATTGAACGCAAGCTGTTTAATGAAGAGAAGGATGACTTGATGGCCAAGCTGCAGGCGCTGCGACAGTTCCAGATTGGCTTCACTGGTCAAGATACGAGCTTCCGAATCCGCCAAACCCAGAATACCATCCAGACAATGGGTGACGAGCCTCCCGTCCCCGCTATCGTTCGACCAGAAGTATCGGAGCTTGATGCTCTGCAGGGCGAGTTTTCGAATCTGCTTTCAGTCATCCATCCACTCGCATCAGGATCCATGAGCGTCAAGGAGGCGTCAAGCGACAACACCCTTCGCCAGAACATTGCCCATATCATTCGACGACTTGAAGAGGGGTATCGTGGCTACGATGATATTACAGCTCCTGCGGTAGGCCTCTTGGTCTGTTTGAATATTGGTCTCACCTTGAGCGCCAACGAACAAGAACAGGATAGCCAGATCTCTCGCTCACTTGCCTACATCGCCAGTCAGACGCCCTTCTTTGGTCTGCATACTATGCAAAGTGTCTCGAATTCAGATGTACTCTTACGATTCTGTGACGAACAGCTTGGGCAGAAGCATGCTGTTGATCTACGATGGCATGCTCTCCATTGTCTAACTACCATCAAGACTATAGATCCGAACTATCTACGGCAAGAGAGCACCCGAGAACTTGTGCACAATATCTTCTCATCATTTTATGGAGACTGGAGGACCAAGCTTCTGCAGGATCAACAGGAAGAGGCCAAGAACACCAGTCTATACACTTTCAAGGGCGAAGATGAAGAAAATGATGACGAAGATCCTACTCTCTTCCCCAATTACGAACAGGAAGATGAGAATCAGCCGCCAGCTTCGTCGACATCGCGCGAACATGCCATCCGCCTTACAAGTATGCACGCCGATATCTTCCTGGGTGGGGGTGATGCTTCCAATGCCATTAAAGCTTTGCTGGAATGGTGCGCTGCCGAAATGAGCCGTGTTACCGAAGGAGAGGCACACGACTCAAACTACGAACATGCCCTTCCCGCAATTTATCTCTCGCTGGAGAAGAGGACCGATGCATTGGCATCGTCTGGAACCGGAAAGGGCTACAACTTCTACTTCGATGCTAACTTGCCAGAAGCCAAACGTCTCATTACCCTTATTCACCGTATACAGTTCCGTTTCCGACAAATTCGCAAGGCGTGGCCTGAGCACGCAACGTTGTGGGATGTTCTTCGTGTATGTGATGAGGCGCTAGAGTTCCGACACATTGACCCAGTCGCCAAATTTATCACCAAGGCCGAGAAACTATATGATTATATGTATGAGTGGCAGCGCGTTGCGAGCCGCGAGTTCAGCGCTGCAACTTTGTTTGACGACCTCACTAAACTACTTGTCAGCTGGCGTCAGCTTGAGCTTACAACTTGGGCGCGACTGTTCGATATTGAAACGGAGAAATGCCGTGACAATGCTAAGAGCTGGTTCTTCGTTGCGTATGAGACTATCATCGCTGCTGCTGAGTCTATTGAGAATGAGAAGGATATGAAAACTCATGCGAAGGACCTGCTCAAGACAATGGAGGGCTTCTTCCTAAGCACGACGTTGGGACAGTATGAACAGCGTGTCGCTCTACTCCGGCAACTTCAATGCCACATCGCCATGCGCATCCAGGAAACCGAAGCGCTAAAGCCGATCTATATTGCGCTCGAAAACTTCATCGCTTACTTCTCGCGCTTGCAGAAGCCGATTCTTGAAGCGCTTGCCAAAGGTAGGCAGAAGCTCGAGAAAGAAGTCAACGATGTAATCAAGCTGGCCAGCTGGAAAGACACGAACATTGAAGCGCTGAAGCAAAGCGCAAAGACTTCACACCGCAAGCTTTCAAAACTGGTGCGGAAGTTTAGAGCTTTACTGAGCAAACCTGTATCTGCCATCGTTGGCGCCGGCTTCGCAGAAGAAGGTACACTCACCCTCGAGCCTTGCATGGAAGAAGTAGGAACAGCGATCAACCCACAGGCTCTATCCCTCTGCAGTACTGCCATCCCCTCCTGGAATACAGCTCCGACACGCTTCAAGAATCTCATTGTGACAATTCCAATGATACGCAGACTTGCTACCCCTTCCGCCGAGACTATCGACGGCGCCACATATATCACCGAATTCATCACCGAACTCGAAGCCTCGATTATTGAACTCCAAAAAGCCACCCCAAAACTCCTCAACGATGAGAACAAAGAAACGGTTCAACACCTCAAGACGCAGAAGCGCAAGCTTTATGCTGATACAATGAAGGAGTTGAAGCAGATGGGGGTAAAGAGTAATCTGAGCAGTGACGTTTTGGCTAGACAGGATGAGCTGAGCACTGTGCTGGCGAGTTTACCCAAGGTCGATGGATCGGAGAGTGGAAAAGCAGCGGAGCTCTTCTTGCACAAGTCGTTGAGCCTTATGAGCCAAGTAAGAGATATGGCAAAGAAACATTCGGGTGACTTGACGCCCAATGATGTTGCAAGGAGCATCGGATATCTCGAGGGACTGCTGCATGCGGTAATGCGACAGCGCGGTGTGCTGAGCAAGGCTTCTGCATCACTGGCAAAGCTGCAAGCGCCAACGAAGAAAATCGCTGCCCTATGTCTTCCTGATGAGCAGGCTTTCGCTAGGGTTGCGGAAGAGCAGGTTGAGGTTACGGCAACCTTGCAACCCAGCTTGCTGTGGCTTTGCACTATGCTGAATACCGGAGCTGATGTCGTCAATGCGCAAGCGAAGTTGGGGAAGACAGACGAGGTTGATGATGTTGTCTTGGGTATGAGGGAATGGAGCGCACGATTGCGAGGGTTGGCTGATGAGCTCGACAATCTACCCCAGCTTCCCGCAAACATCTGGTCTGAGGCGCACGCAAAGCTTGATCAGTCTGTCAAAGATCAACTCCACGAGTTCCGCATATCTTTCAAGAGCTGGATCGAACAATACCCGATTTCACGCACCGTCCTCAAGCATATGCAGCCTTATGTATTTGACTATCCTCAAGTTAACGCCTCGGAGCTCTCGCCTGAGAGCCGCGTTACGGTGGAAGCGCACTCGAGGGACATCTTTACGGCCCTGGACTTGATTTTGGGGTCGATGCAAGATGTGGAAGCTGCGTTGAAGGATCTACCTACTTCGACCGATGATACAACGTGGCTGGTCAAAGAGGAGCAAGCACTGTCAATGGCAATCAGCTCTCTCCACGCATTGCAAATCAGCGATGCTGTTGGCACTATCTTGGACAAGATGCATTTGCTCTACGAAGACGCCAATGTCCGCGCTATCGCCGCTCTGTTCACAGCTGTCCAGCCAATCATCAACCAATACATCACCTCGCACAAGTACCTAGTCAATCGCTTCGATGCACTCCACTGCTCAACAGCCAAGCTATTTCATCGCCTCTCAAAATCCTTCATCCAAGTCGGCACCCAAGGACTCTGTCAACCTTCCGAAAAGTCAGCTGACCAACCCGGCAAAGACGACAAACTTGAATCCGGCACCGGTCTGGGCGAAGGTGAAGGCGCCGAAGATATCTCCAAAGACATCGAAGACGATGAAGATCTCGAAGAGCTGGCGCAAGAGCAGAAAGGCGAACGCGAAGGAAGTATCGAAGAGCAAGATGATGCTGTCGACATGGGAGACCAGGATATGGAAGGTGAGACTGGCGAAGCTGCTGAAAAAGAAGATCAAGGCAGTGATGCCGAGGAAGGCGATGACGATGTTCAGAGCGAGGTCGGTAGCGTCGATGATTTGGGTCCCAGTGCTGTGGATGAGAAGATGTGGGATGAAGGCGGGAAGGAAGATGATTTGAAGGAGAGAGAGGGAAAGGAGGATGTGGGGACTGAGAATCAGGATGAGCAAGTTGCTTCTGAGCAGAAAGAAAAGGAGAAGGAGAAGAGTGGTGAGGAGGGTGAGAAAGAGGATGAAGAAAAGGGAGAAGAGGATGAAGAGATGGAGATGGAGGGTGAGGATCAGGAGGAGAATGTGGGTGTTGGTGAGACGGAAAAGATGGATCCACATGCGAAGGAGGAAGAGACGCTTGATCTCCCTGATGATCTGAATATGGATGGCGAGGAGGCTGAAGATAAGAACGATGATCTGGGAGATATGGATATGGGCGACGATCTACCAGAGGAGGAGCAGGAGGCAGAGGCTGGTGCGGAGCCTGACAGTGTTGACGAAGAGGTTGGGCCCGAGCAAGAAGGCGAGGAAGAGAAAGATACCACCGGCCATACCGAGGATGACGAGAATCCAGACATGGAGCAGCAGGAGGAAGAAGAGTGGCCGGTAGATGATGATGCAGTCCCGCTTCCTGACCAAAACAACCCCGAAGACGAAGCTCGCGAGTCAAAAGACGATACCGCCGATCCAAATGCAGAGGCTGGTGCAGGTGCTGATGCAAACGAAGAAGCACACCAGAATCAAAAGGAGCAAACTTCTGCAAGCGCAGCGAATCGCGAAGATGGCAACGAAGGCGACTCATCTGAAAAGCAACAAGAGACCACGGCTGAAGACGGTAGTTTGGGTCAGACAGCTCGACCTGATGCCGGTGGGCATGGTGAGCAACCTGAGGAGTCTCCCGAGACACAGTCGTTCAAGAAGCTGGGCGATGTGTTGGAAAAGTGGTACAATCAGCAAAAACAGATCTCGGAAACTCGCGAGAATGATGAAACTCAAGCCCAGCAGATTGACAAAGAGGTTGATATGGCTAAAGCTGACTTTGAGCATCTTGCGGACGAAGAGACACAGGCAGACACACAGGCCTTGGGTACAGCGACTGAGGAGCAAGCTACATCACTCGATCACGATATGGCTATGGCTGTCGACGAGGAAGAAACTGCGCCTATGCGGCCAGAAGATAAAGATGAAGAGGTGCAGAGTGGCGAACAGCAGGACGTTGACATGAAAGACGTCGCACCCCCTCATAATCAAGAGCCACTGCCGCAGTCAACAACAGAAGGCCTGCCGCAGACTTTCATCGGCGACCAGAAGCAATTCGCGCGAGACGACGACGAAGACGCCAACATGGCAGACGTAGATCATGCCACAGACACGAGGTCTGAAACATCCTCTCTCGCCGACGTCGACACGCAGCTTGAACTCACGCACCTCGATCCCTCCACGGCGCCCACACCCGACCAAGCCCGCGCCCTCTGGCACGCCCACGAATCTGCTACACACTCTCTCTCCCTCCAGCTAACCGAGTCCCTCCGCTTGATCCTCGCGCCCACACTCGCTACCAAACTTCGCGGTGACTTCCGCACCGGAAAACGTCTAAACCTCAAGCGTATAATCCCGTACATTGCATCCGGATACAAACGCGACAAGATCTGGCTGCGCCGCAGTATGCCGAGTAAACGGTCCTACCAAGTACTCATCGCGCTCGACGACTCACGCTCCATGCGCGAAGGCGGCGCCGTAGATATGGGACTCAAGACACTCACACTCGTCACGCGGTCGCTTGCTATGCTTGAAGTCGGTGAAGTCAGCGTCGTGGGCTTTGGGGATAGGATCAATGTCGCACACGAATTTGATAAACCATTTACATCCGAAGCGGGAGTCAAGGTCTTTGAGCAGTTTGGATTCGGCGCTAGCAAGACGGATGTTAGAGGCTTGGTAGAGAGAAGTTTGGAGTTATTCAAAGAGGCGAGAGCGAAGGGGGCGAGTGGGGTAGGCGAAGACTTATGGCAGCTTATGCTCGTCGTCAGCGACGGTATTTGCGATAGCCATGCGGATATCCAAAGGCTAGTAAGAAGAGCACAGGAAGATCGCGTCATGATCGTCTTCGTCATCATCGACTCTTCGGCTGCACCGACTACTGCACCAGTACCCGCTGCTTTCGGTCCCGAAACCACTATCCCACAAGCAGCAGAGCAAGTCAAGGAGAAAGAAAAAACGTCTATCATGGACCTCACTTCGGTGGATATCTCGCCTGAGGGGAAGATTGTCAAGTGGAAGTATATGGAAAGGTTTCCTTTTAGGTATTATCTGGTTGTGAGGGATGTTAGGGAGTTGCCGGGGGTTTTGGCGGCGGCGCTTAGGCAGTGGTTTGGTGAAGTTGCGGGGAGTGTGTAGTTGGTGGACGGTACCTGGGTCGGATTTTTTGTCGAGAGGGCGTTCGTGGGGGTGTTTTTTTAGGGCGTTGGTAGTGTAGGTAAAAGTTTGTGTTGTTTTTGGTCAATCGTGCTCCATTGAGCTAGCTTGGGATTAAGAAGGAAGATATCTTCTGATGTTCATTTGAAGTCGTATGAAGCTTCGAATTCACCAGTCAGCCTAACCTGGTGCAGTAGCGAGCGCGTGGACAGGCCAATTTCACGTGATTCAACACTCACCTAAATCAGGGGGTTTCCGTTGGCGTGAAAGACAAAAAATTTGTTTGCTTGTCTCCGGGTTTAGCTTGATACCCCGTATATGCGTGTGTGGATTTTTTAGGAAGGAGACGGGAAGATTCAATGATTATTGCCTATTGCAGCAAGTGTCCCCATTAGCGCACGCCCTACGCGTGTTGCGAGTATTTAGCACCAACACCAACTCAACTTCTTTCCTTTCATCTACACAATATCCGCTTTCCTTGTTCAACTTATGGAGTCGATCGAGCTTGAGGAACGCCGGACAGTTCCCGTCATCGGTGAAAATGGCGATGCGAACAAGCATGACTCAGCAAAGACATCCGTCACAGCACCGCAATCCGAACAACAATATCCCCAAGGTGCCCGACTTATCCTGCTCACCTTCGGACTGATTACTAGTTGTTTTCTCTCTGCTCTGGATTCAACTATAGTCACCACCGCCATCCCAACTATAACGACGCAGTTTGGCACAATCTCTTACGTCGCATGGTATGGGTCAGCTTACGGCTGTACAAAAACCGCTTTCCAATCGGTATGGGGCAAGGCGTATAAATACTTTCCCCTTAAGCCGACATTTCTGCTTGCCATTGCCATCTTCGAAGCTGGAAATATCATTTGTGCGACCGCGGGCAGCAGTGATGTTTTGGTATTTGGAAGGGTTGTCGCCGGGTTAGGTGGTGGGGGCGTTATGACGGGCGCTTTCTTAATGATTGCGTTGAGCGTGCAGGAGAAGTATCGGGCAGCCTATATGGGGATTTTGGGCGTTACGTATGCGGTGGCTAGCGTGGTGGGTCCACTGATGGGAGGAGCGTTGACGGACCATCTGGGTTGGAGATGGTGCTTTTGGTAAGTATACCAGGACCACGACATGTCGATGCGATTAAAACTCACACATTTCTAGGATCAACCTCCCAATCGGGGGTCTAGCTGCTGCAATCCAGGCCTTCGCATTCCGCTCCCCTCTTCCTCCGCGAGAAGGCACCATCTTGGACCGCATCATCCACATGGATCTACTCGGAGGCGCTCTGGTCGCGGGCTTCCTCACGTGCTTTGTCAGCGCCATGCAACGAGGGGGAACACACGCCTGGAACGAACCACGAGTTATCGGCTCTCTTCTCGGTTTTTGCCTCCTCTTCATCGCGTTCGTCATCAACGAATGGCTGATGAAGGACAAAGCAATGGTCCAAACACACCTAATCCGCAACAAGCGTATCGCCGCAAACTTGGCGTTTACCTTCTTTCTCGCAGGTCTCTTCTTCCCGCTCATATACACTCTACCGGTGCAGTACCAGTCCGTTGATGGCGCTTCGGCATCTCAGAGCGGCATAAGACTTATTCCGCTTGTCTGTGGCGTCTCAGCGTTCACATTGCTTGCTAACGGTATTTTGACCTACTGGCGTCATTACCGTGTCTTCCTAGTAATGGGCGCTTTCCTCGGGACCGCAGGAGCAGTCTGTTTGTATCAAATGGGCGCTCAGCCATCGACTGGGACATGGATCGCGTATGAACTTCTAGCAGCCACCATCGGTCTCTCACTCCAAATCCCCATGATTTCCAACCAAGTTATCGTTGGCGTCGACGATATTGCCTCCGTAACAGCCATCACTCTCTTCGTCGAAAATGCCGGCACCACCATATTCGTCGCGAGCAGTGAGGCCGCTTTCACGAAATCACTTTCTCAAAGCTTGGCAAGGAGCTTGTCTTCAATTGATCATGAGGCCGTGCTGAATGCGGGAGCAACCCAGGTCAGGAACATGTTCAGTGGGAATGATTTGGAGACGGTCTTGGAAAGTTACCTTGAGGGAAGTAGGGTTAGTAGGTGGGTTAGTATAGCCTGCGGGATCGTTTGCTGTTTGCTTTCGGGAAGTGGTGCAGGTTGGGCGGTGTTACAAGAGGGAAGGAGGAGGTGGAGTAAGAGGGCCGATTGAGCGAGCACTGTAGAGAGTTGGGTAAGTCAAAATGAGACTGAGGGTATCCGAAGACGAGGTTTTAATCGGCGTAAGATTCGTCAATTCTGTTGGAAAGCGGCAGCACACGACATCATATTGAGGGTTGCGGTCACATAGGATATGTAGGACTTTTAAGAAGATTCATCTCATACGTCAACCGTCATAATTAAGATTCTAATCCGCCAAAGAGCCAGCCGCTCCGTTCAGTTTGCAGTAGTAGCTTAGCTCATCTCCGCCAATGTGTTTTGCCGCCGAATTGCAGTTAGGGAGGCCTCCAATCGTTTTCTACAAAGTTGTTAGCAGCCACTCGCACTTGAAAAAAATCACAGAGTTTCTTACAATTGTGCAATCCGGGCATTGATCCCATTGTTCGTTTCCGGTGTTGCGAACCTGGTAGTTGCCGCATGCTGCGCGCGTCGCAGCATCGTTGTAAACATTTTGACCACCTATTTTGTCGATGCAGAGACCGTTGTTGTGAAGATCGGCAACGGCAACAGAGGCCATAGCGAAGGCAATGATGGAGGTGGTGAAACGCATGTTGGTGATTTTGTTCAAAACGGTGGAACTTGCAAGTCGAAGGAAGAAACAGAGTATTGTAGCGAAGGATAAGTCTAAAAACGACCTGATAGAACGAATGAATGTGGTGAGAACGAATGTGGTAGTACTAAAAAGAATGTGGTAGAACGAGCTGTGGTGGCTTTGGTGGTGAGTAGACTTGAAGAGCCAACAAGCCGACTTAAGTATTCTTATTCCGACCATCTTTGAGTATCTCCATCTCACCACATGGCATGCATTTTTGTCCGCATGAAACTTTTCTGTCGCATGAGCGGCCATGTCCCGGAGTCATATCGGTGGCATCGGCGCTAATGCGGCGAACCTCACAAACTCGAAACACCACAAGAATTCGGTTATGGAATTTTGAGCTAATTAGGTCAAGAACCAACATCTCTACCTCACCTCTGAGCTAGGAGATCATAGATGTGACACAACTAGCACCGATCCCCGACTGTCATGCTGCCACTGTGGAGTACCCGGATGGGAGCTAATATTTGACCGGATAGTTCGTCATGCGGAGTCGGACCGAGCCCTATCTTTAAAGTGCTTTTCTAAAACTATTGGCCAATCATAGCTCAGCAATCAAATGTAATCCAGGCGTTAAGCTTTTCAATTGATGTCATCGAAACTAGGCGACGTCCCCAAAAGGAGTAGCGATTGCCCGACCGGGAAGGACTGTAGTTCTTGTAGTCTGATCATGAATAACGCCAACATCCGAATGGTCCTATACTCGGTGTTTGGGTCAATGCTCATACAACAGATCCACTTATGGTACTCCCAGTGATTTCGTCGCATGATACTCAAGGCAATGGCTAAGCGATTACAAACAAGTCTGGTCGAGAAGTTTTACTGCTCTATAGTGCACTGTTTTGGGATATAAACTGTGGCATCGCTCGACTTTAAACTTTTCTCACCATCAACCCACCACATTCATTCGTTCATTCACTCACTCATACACTCTTTCAATACCTTCATTCACTCGCTACTCGCATTATAATCCACAATGCATGCCTCCCAAGCCCTCGCCTTTGTCGCCTTTGCGTCCTCCCTTGTCGCTGCGGCTCCAGCAGTCATCAAGCTCCGAGCTGACGATGTCATCCTTTATGGCCAAGGACGATACACTGTCATGAAGCGTACAGAGATTGCTGAACTCGAAGAATCTCGAAAAAATGGCACTGTCCCACCAATGCCCGCCTATCTCAATCCCGACCTTCCTTGTAAGTACTCTTCTATATACTCGAAACGGTTCATTCTCTACACCTACTGACCGTCCCTTAGTCCACAGTGGAGACAACTCTACAAACCCAACCGATAATGCCCGCTCCCTCAGCAAGCGCGGCTCCCAATCGGTTATCATTCCCAACCCCGCCAGCCGCTTTCTAGGCTGGGATGTACAGATATCGCAAGTAGTACAAGGTGCACCCACCACCATTGGCATCTCCTCGGGCTTTTCCCTCGGCAACAGCATCTCGGTCGGCACCTCCTCGACCATCACCCTCGTCAAGGACTTCCTCCAGGCTTCCATCTCGGTTGACTACAGCACATCCTGGACTACCAGCCAGACCCAACAGTTCTCGGCTGCGGTTCCTGCCGGCAAATACGGTGCTTTTGTCAGCAACCCGTGGACCAACAGGAATAGCGGGAACGTGTGGAGTGGTGCTATCGGAACCGAAGGAAGCTTGAGCTATTATCAGGCGGATTCTTTCGAGAACAAGGCTTTCGATGATATGAAGTGGGTTGATGGTGTTATTTCGCTTTGCACGGGCGATACTTTCCCGCTCAAGAGGTGCTTGGGCGGTGGCACTTTGTAAGGGAGGGCGAGGATGTGGCGACTAAGATGGATGGGGGAGAAGGGTTTGGTTAAAAGGAGACATGATTTTTGCCTCTGTGCGATCGTTCAGCTGATCTTCTGGAATAATGAATTTACGGCGTCTGTTTTTGCGGTTTCAGCTTAGATTAAGTGCTTTGGTAGCTCGCAAGTCACATCGTGATATTTTGCTCATCATCTATCGTATGAATTCCCGGATTGACATTTCATTAACAATCAGTCTTTGAAAAGGCATTTGTCAAAAGTTCGGCAACCCTTTCCATAGTTGTGACTCGTTATTATCATAGTTCGCGACTTGGTCATTTGGCTATTCTTCGGGATCGGTGCTACAGCTGCGGTATCGAAATCATTATTGCACAACAAGGTTCTTAAAATGCTGAAGTATTTTGCAACACTTTTTCGTGGAATGCAATGCTGTCTAGGTGCAAAGAAAAGTCCGATAATAAACTAGATAAACTGCAACATATCAGCCCATCTCAGCCCTCCCTCACATACTTAGACTCCGTTCATTTCTCCCCTCCCTTCTCACGAACGACTTTAGTTTTCATCTTCATCAACCTCTTCTCTTTCTTCGCCGCTCTATCCTCTTTCCCAGCATCCCAAGCCTTCTTCGCCTCTACGCCACCTTTAATCGCCGCCGTTGCCGCACTAACTGCCGTAACAGCAATTAGCACCTGGGGAATTGGAACTATCGCCTTGCTATTATTTTTTGCTAAATCGGCAATGAAAGCTTTCTTGGCAACCTTGCTACCAATGAATGCCGCGGTCGCAAAGTCCTTGGCGTTTTCGGGTTTGTCGGTAGTATGCTTCTTCAGCGTCTTCCAGTGATCTTTCTTCGACTTGATCTTGGGTTTCCTGCAGGGTTTTGTTCAAGGGCATGGGATAATGTGGGTATCGGGGTGTTGAGGTGTGAAAAGGGCTGATTGGGACAGATTTGACGATCTTGGTGCAATAGACTGATGGCTATGAAAGCCCGAAACAAACAACCAAGAAGAGAACACGAGAACTGGTGTAGAAACACAAAGATGAATTAGAGGCCGAGGAGCTAAGAGTGACGGAGGAGAGCACCCGACTAAGTACGGGTGCTCTGCCAAGGCGCTAACGTGATCATGTGACAAGGTCATGTGACAAGGTCATGTGATCAATATCTACAGCACTTGGTTCGAAACAGTGGCGGAATGTGCGAGGATTGCGTACGGGGGATGGCCTTCAATATGTGTTTCGCAAGATTTTTGGTTGTGGATTTTTGCTGGGCGTTGCTCGGTATGCAATCCTACCTCATCCGGCTTGGATCCGATATCACGATCGGATTCGTAACCTTCGGAGCCAGACGTGTCCTCTTCTTTCGATATCGACTCGTCAGATGCTCCTTTATCGAACTGGTTATCTTCAAGACCAGCATTGTACTCTTCAATCTCGGTATCTTTCGCACAGATGTTATAGAAGCGCGACTCGGCTTTCTTCATTTCCTTACTCCGATGGGTAGGCATATCTGCGGACCGCTTTCTTTCCCTGTGTGGTGGCGGAGTTATCAGTATGGAATATAGGTCGTTTAGGATGTTGTGCGATGTCTTAGCCAGCAAGAGTACAGGTAATCTATCTACTAGTATAAGGACTGAAAAGTCGTAATATGGGGCTTATTCTTCGTCAAGACTATTTGCAGGGATTTATGGGTACAATGTATGAAGACGATCTGATGCTGCCCTTGGTGAAGACGCAAGTGAAGAAAATAAACTGTGCAATTGTAAGGATTTGGAACTGGCAACACTAGTTTCATAGACAGGTACAAAATTGATGCATTTCATGATGTCATAATATGGATTCACAAGTGGAGCTATAGTACAAATAGCCTTATTAATGTGAATCTCTCTTCGCGATAACAATTCCTCATCTAATTGAAAAGAGTGATGTGACAGAAAATCCAGCGAAGCCTCGATTGAAGTAGGGAGACATGTTGTTCTTGTAAGTTATACGGCACGGGTTTAGCGCTAGGCGCTATTTCTAAAAAACGAAAAGATTTGCTTAGCATGACAGAAGAACAGCACATCGCCATTGGTATTATGTGTGACATTGGACTATCCAAGCCTGGAAGGGGTCGTGTGATTGTTTTCGAAAGATCAGTGCAGCATCACAGCTCGTGTCAAGGCAGGCAAAGTGACGGTAAAATTATTTGAAATGATTACAATGGTTGATGCAAAATGAGAGCATCATGAGCAGTAAAGTATTCCAATCTTAACATAACTCCTCCCAACGCCGTCGTGTATTGCCCCTTAACTGCCTCCAGCTTCCCCCTTCCATACACAATTCGATTGTGTACCACCTACTGTTTTGTTGAAGGAGGTGCCGGCCTCCTCATCTGCCCTTGTCCGTAGTACAGTGCATACGCGTTGTTCACGCTCTCGTGATGTTCCTTCGCATGTTGCTTGATCGCCGCCCATACTCGCTGTGTCCTGCCAGGCTTTCCCGACTCCGACGAGGCAGACGAGGACGACGTGAGGGAGGCGGTGGAATTCTCGGTCTTTGTAGTCTCGAAAGAGGAGCGGGTGGTTGTTGATGGTGTGTAGTTGGACATCTTGAGATGTGATGTGTCGCTGAAAGGAGGGAGGCCGTATTTGACTTCTTTGGCGCCTAGACAGAGGATTATGCGCGAGGATAGTGTGGGAGGGCGATGCGTTGACGGAGATCGGGATGGTGGGGCTTATATAGATAGATGATGGTGTTTACGGCGTGTGTTTGCTGAGTTGTTTGAAGCTATTTGTTCGTTGGTAATAGAAAGCAGCGTCGTACTTGCTTCAAAAGATCAGACTGATGAGTGGCACTGGGAGCTCGAACAATGTTTGAAAGTGATGAGATGAACTTGGGATGATGCCACCCACCTTCTTATATTTTGACGCATCGAACCTATTCTGCTACACCGATGCGATCAGACTATAGACCCATAGTCCGTTTGCTTGTGATCTAGCTCCATATGATCTGGTTACGCACACTCTGCGCCTTACATGTCAAACTATCAAGCCCCCGTGCAGCCACAATCCCAGTCGCACACCACGCATTTCTGCATGCAGATCATAAGACTGGATTTTCGGTTTCGCGCCTCTAGAAACATGTAGATGCCAAGTATAGTAACATAAGAATAGAGAGGTATGACAAGACGCTTTACTGCACTGATAGGTCGGAAATCCACGATCTCCGGGCAGAATGCTTAGGCAGAGTCAGATAGAAACATCGGAGAAAAGAGTTCGGATACATTTAGGGGATGCTAAGTTCATCAGGCATTCTCAAAACTGTCTCCAGTTCTTCGTACGTTGCGTAATTCGATTCTTCCCACGTAGAGTGAGTCATTTTTTTCTGGTTGAAAAAGCTTTCACATGGTGACATTCCTTCGCAATGTGTTGCTGAAGCCGCAGTGGAGAACCGAAAGCCTGGTGGCTTGACAAGTGCAAATTAGCAACACAAACCGAGAAACGCGAACTCGTGGATGTCAATTGCGCGCCCTGCGCACAGACCGCATGTGGAGGTATTACTCATCAAAAGTCAACCTAGAAACGTTTGGATGGGGTCTGCGTAAACAATGGCTCCGGTATTGGAAGATAGAAAAAATACAAAGAAGACTATTTATAACCTAGGAGGTGGTAAGATTGGCGAGGGAAAATACGGGTGGCCGAAGGGGGATAATAGTTGAGTGAGTTTTTGTTGAACAAGTGAGTTAAGATTTAAACTATTCTATAGCCTCTGAGATCTCTATTGTCATGTGAAAAATACGGCACTATATATATAACTATCCTGTTGTTCATGAATGGAACAAAATCTATGCGCAGCGAGGCGAGCTTAAGCAATAACTATCCTGTTATTTATAAATAGAATAAAACCTATACGTACATAGCAAGTGAGGGCCTACTACTGAACTATAACTTAAGCTATCTATAGATATCTCTCCTCCTCTATTTTCGCCTATACGAGGTACTGAAAATCTAGTAGGCGTAGAGGGACTAATAACTGATCAACTACTAACTGATCAATCACGAACTAATCGATCAACCACCAACCGATCAATCGCGAACTGATTGATTAACTACTAGATAGTAATAGTGCCGATGAGTTTTGGTGTTACTCACGTGACGGCACTCACGTGACGGCAACATTTTTCAGCCAATCAGAAGGGCGACTCAGTGACCAATCAAATTCTACGCTTTTTTGCTAAGAACCCGACCGTAATTGCTACGCTCGTTCCTCGCTGCGCAATGATATTCTGACTGAGTATTATGTGTTCACATTTTGCCCGGTTTATTGTCACAGTTATGAGCCCGGTTGGCGTAGGTGGTGTACTACCACATTTCGCTACATACATTGGTTGGCCGTACCGGAGGGTAGTGCCGCTTGTGTCATTACACTACCGGTAAACAAAAAAACCTCTATGAAAAAAAAAATTAAACCCCCCCTATGCAGCACCCAGCCCCCCCAACTCCCCAACCGCAGCACCAACATCTCGCCGCCCCCCACACACCAACACACCCACAACTCTTGCCAACGCCCCCGCCATCTCGCCCGCCTCCCCCTCCGCAACTCTATCGCCCCAATACTTAATCACGACGCCCAACCTCCCCTGCGCATCTTCCTCCGCTTCGACGACGACATCGTAGTCGAAGGGGTCGTGCAGTGTGAGGGGGCGGAAGCCGAGACTCCCATCTTCATCTTCGTCCTCGGATTTGGTGGTAGAAGGAGGAGGAGTAGAAGTGGTGTTCGCGTACTTCCGGAAATTGATCATGAAGGTGATGGCAAGGTCGGAGGAGGATGTATCCAGCATCCGCTTAACCCACGGCGCCGCACGACTCGCTGCTAGCCCTGCTACAGCGTCCGCTTGGGCCGCCACCACAATCTCATCCAGCGTTTTCTTCTTCTCCCCTTTTCTTCCCTCCCCTCTTTCTCCTTCTCCTTCTTCGTGTTCGACGTCCAGCGCACATACCAACGTGCTAAAAAACGGCCCAACCGCTCCATGCATACCATCCATCAGACTCCCCTCTTCTTCGTCCCCTCCGCCTCCAGCGACGAGATACGCAAAGGCCGGGCGACGACAATGACGGTGACGAGAGTGACGAGACAGGACGAGGGCCCATGCGGCGCGCAGCACGCTTGAAGATGTGACGCCCTGCTTGGCGCAGTAGGTGCGCAGGGCGGTCGTGGAGGGGAGGAGGTGTTGTGGGACGATTTTGGTGCGGAGGAGGTCGTGAGATGAAACAGAAGAAGGAGAAGAGGGAGCGTCGGTGTCGGTAGCGATGATGGACGGGATGCTACTGGCGCTGCTCGAACGATGCGCGGCGGCGATGGAGTCGATGTAGTGTCGCCAGTACCCCATCGCTTCCCCTTCTGGTTCCTGCTGCTCGGTAGCTAGCAGGCGCGCGATGTACGTTGAGAACTTTGGCGCGGGCGTGGGCCACGGCTCGCCTTCATGTTGGTGGTAGGCGGCGCCGAACTCGCGGAGCAGCGTCTGCAGACTGGCGCCGTCCATCAGGGCATGCGACATCTCGGCGCGCAAGAGGACACGCGTCCCGTCGGCGCTGACGCCCGTCGTGAGGCGGTGCGGGAACGCGGCGGGCTCGTTGTTGTAGCTGTCTAGTAGTGGGTATGCGGTGGCGAGCTCGGCGGCGGTGTTGACGGGCACTTCGGTGATGTGGTGGATGCGCGCGGTTTGGACGTCTGGGTTGAGGACGACTTGTAAGCGACGGGAGGAACTTGACGACGGGAGGAAGATGGTGCGGAGGATGGAATGACGCTCCACAACCGCCCGCCACGCGCGGTGCAGGCGAGGCACGTCGATATCGCCAGACAGCTCGAAGACGTTGCAGATTTGATAGTAACCCCGACGCCGCGCCTGCGCTGCGAGCATCGATTCCTGCATGGGCGAGCACGGGTAGACGTCCTCGACGGCGGCGAGGCTGGCGACGCCCACGGCGCGGATCTGGCGCGTCAGCGCATCGAGGCTGGGGAAATGGCCGAACGGCACGAGCGGGAAGTCGCTGAGCGTTCTCTGCCCGGGGTCCATGGCGGCGAGGGCGGCGGCGGCGCGCGAGAGGGAGTCCTTGAAGGCCGACATCCACTGCGAGATGCGCGCTTGGTGGCCCATCTCGCAGCTGTACGTCATGGAGAACTCTGCGATGCCGTGCGAGACGGTGGCCGACACGTCGAAGAGCGCCAGCCTGTGGAGGTCCTTGCTGAAGTCGTCGGGCGTGAGGGGCATAATGTCGAACGCCGAGTCCTCGCCTTCCTGCTGCTGGTAGAGGCCGTGATAGTTGAAAAGCACCTCGACCGGCCAGTGCTTTTTGAACGCCTCGCGGCATTGCGGGTTGAGGAATCGCGAGGCGAAGTACGGTCTGCCCTTGCCAGGCACGCTCCGGCGCATATCTTTGACCTGGCGGACCAGACCCACCACGTCTGCGCCGCCGGCCACGAAGATGGGCGAGATTGCTGTGAACCAGCCGACGGTCCTGGATAAGTCGATGGCAGAGCTCCAAGGCTCGCGGCCGTGGCTTTCGCTGAATATGGCCGGGGGTGCGCGCTCCGTGAAAGTCTGGGCGAAGGAGTGAATGAGCGTGGCGATGAAAACGTCAACCACCTCAGTTCCCATAGCTGCGTTACAGCCTCCCAGCAGCATCGCCGTGGTATCCGAGCCCAGCTTGAAGCTGAGCTCGGCATTGTCCCTATACGTATTCTCCACCTCGTCCATCCCCCAAAACCCGTAATCCGCAGCGGGCACCTCAAACGGCAGCACCTTCGCCGGGCTGAGCTGCTCCCGCGCTTGGTCTTCCTGCATCCGGCTCCACGCCTGGAAGGGAAACGGCGCGACCTGGCTGCCCGGCCGTCCCTGGATGAAGTCGGCGAGATCAGCCATGATGATGCGCCACGACACCAGGTCAACGGCAAGATGATGAATCACGAGGTACAGGATCTGGCCCTCGCCGTCGACCGTGAACAATCCGGCGCCCATGATCGGACCCCGTTCGATGTCCAGGCTGCGCTGCATATCGTTTGCCACGGATAGCAGACCTTGGGTAGTCGCCGAATGCTGTACCCTGAAGTCGTATGAGCCCGAGACATCTGAGCTTATGAGCTGCGCCCACTCGTCCCCATTGACGCGTTGGAAGCGGGAGCGCAGCATCGAGTGCCTCTGGACGATTGCCTGAATCGCCTTCTCCAGCCTAACAGGCGCGACGGTAGTCTTGAGACGGAGGGCGAAACTCTGGTTGAACTGCATCTTTGGATCCGATGTCGTCTCGAAGAACATCCTCTGGGCCGGCGAAAGCGGGAAGAGCATATCCAGCGTCTCGACGGGTGTCTGCGCGGCAGCAGCCACCTCCTCTGTTGACTTTGCGAGTTCCGCGAGTTCCGCGATGGTCTTGCTGCGGAGAACGTCGCGGATGGACACGGTGACGTTTTGTTCGCGGAGCTGGCTCGTTACCTGCATGGCGGAAATCGAGTCGCCGCCCAAGCTGAGGAACGGGAGCCCGGTATGTACCTATCCCTCGTCAGCATTTCCTCCAAACCATCTTCTGCAAACATTCAAGATTCTTACCTCTTCAGCCCGCATGCCAAGTACCTGACCATACGTCTTTTGAATAACAACCTCCACATCCGACTTCGGCGGCGCATAGCCTCGTTCCCCTTCCACCACCATAGCCTCGTTCACCCGCATACTCGTCTCCGAATCCATCTTTTCCAACCAAGTCTTGACCGCGACGCGATTCAATTTCCCAGACGCCGTCAACGGTATCCTCCTCAACACAATCCAAGTCGTCGGCACCATGTACGCGGGCACATGGTCTGCCAGCGCCACACGCAGTGCGCCCAACTGCACACCCGCAGCATTAATCTCATGCCTTCCCACCAAGTCCATCCCACTGCCCTCGCTCCCCTCTTCAGCAACATGCTTCAAAGTCAGCACAGCCACCAAACGACCCTTGAGCGGCCCGTTCTTGAGCGCCAGCACCATGGAATGGTGGATCCGGGCGTCGGTGTGGAGATGATGTTCGATCTCGCCCAGCTCAAGCCGCTGACCACGCAGCTTCATCTGATCATCTTTACGGCCGACGAAGCTAACAGTACCGTCGGGGTTCTGACGCACGAGGTCGCCCGTCTTGTACATGCGGCGAACTCCACCACCTTCCTGGCGCTCAATCCACGCAGGATTCTCGATAAACACCGCGGCCGTCTTCTCCGCATTCTTGAGATAGCCGCGGGCGACGATGGGGCCTTCAACGACCAGCTCGCCGACGGCACCGATAGGAACCAGTCTGTCGTGATTCGCGGCGTCGACAACCCAGCACAGGCCGCCCATGGGCGCGCCGATATTGGTTGGATCGGAGTCGCGCGTGAGGTTGGGGTTACATGTCGCAGCGATAGAACATTCAGACGGGCCGTAGCCATTGCTCAACAGCACATTCGCGGCGGCGTCGGTCCACCTCGTAACGTTGGTGTGCGAGAGCGCCTCTCCGCCCATGACGATGGAGCGCATGCTCTTGACGTCTGTGGGGTTGATGACGCGGGCGAGCGACGGGGTGAGGAACGCCCAGGTAGCGCCCATGTCGTTGATGACGGAAGTTAGAGAGTTGGACACGCCGGCTTGGTCTGGGATGCACACGCAGGCGCCGTTCATCAACGCGGTGAACGTCTCCATGATGCTGACGTCGAAGCTGTAGGACGCGAGCTGCAGCACACGGTCTCGGCGGTGAATGGTGATGGAGAGGTGCTGCTGGTACATCACACCGCTGCAGAAGTTGCGGTGCTCCACCATACAGCCTTTAGGCGTACCCGTCGATCCGGACGTGAAAATGACATACATCAGACTCGAGGGCTTCACGTCCGACGTTGGCGGGCTAGTGCGGGTTGGCAGGCTGCGGATCATGCCGTCGTCGATGGTGAGCGTGTCGATTGCCGAGGTGAAGAGGGTGGAGTGCAGCGGTGATGCCAGGACAAGCTTGGCGGATACCTGGTTCATGATGAATTGTCTGCGCTCCTCGGGGTGGCTGGGGTCGAGGAAAAGCACCGCACCGCCGGCCTTGACGACCGAAACCATGGCAACGACAGCCCAGATGGACTTTTCAAAGCAAAGGGGAACAACCACTTCCGGCTCAACCCCAAGAGAAACAGGGTGATGTGCGAGGCGGTTCGTGACATCGTCCAGCTCGCGATACGTGAGACTGCCATCCCATCCACAGATAGCAGCAGCGTCAGGTGACTCAGCTGTCATCCGCCCGATTTCCTCGTGTGCGCACATATCCATGGGCGCTGGTGCAGTCGCATTCCACGCCCGCAATTGCTCACCATGGCCCTTGGCAAACAGGTCCAGCTCGCCGAGCAATGACCGTGGAGCGCTGCACATGCTGTCCAAGGCCTTGATAAAAGTGTAGCCCACATTGCGGGCCTGGGTGGCGGACATGAGTGACGCGCGATATCTGAGGTTCGCCATGAGGTTCCTGTCGGAAGCAAGCACTCCAACGCCGAGGTCGTACTGTAAGTAAGATAGCCAGCCTGTCAGATAAACCAAGTCCAAGATCAAAACTTCGAGAAACGAATGGGATACTTTACCTCCGTATCGTCTTTCCCCCCCTTATTCTCAAACACAACCTCGGGCTTCTTCCCCCCTTGGGCCTCCACACTCGGAATAAACGTCATCGCAGTATTAAACAGCGGCCTTCCACCCAGACCCAACGCCTTCTGGATCTTAGCCAGCGAGCAGTGCTGATGCTGTAAGCTGTCTGCAGAATTATGCTGTACAGCCTCAACCATGGCAAGCAGCGACGTCTCAGCGCTGACGTTATTACGGCAGACCATCATATTGATAAAGGGCCCCACGGCATCCGCGACACCATCGATAGGCACATCGCGCCCAGACGCCAGAAAGCCAAAGCACACGTCGTCGGCGCCCGTGAAGATACGCAGGACGAGCGCCCACGCGGCCTGGAAGAGGCTGTTGAGTGTCAGGTTGTTTGCTTTGGCGAACTTGCGCAGCGCCGGTAGAGACCCAATATGCAGCTCAATCTCCTTCATCTCGTAGTTCCCGCCTTCTCCACCACCAATAGCCGGGAAGACGCACGGGGCCACATCGGCCAGGTGTGCCTTCCAGTAGCCAAGGCTGTCTTCGTTGGAGAGCCCGAGCAGGTGGTGCATGTAGTCGCGGTAGAGCGGTGCCGCGGACATGTTTGCCAGGCTTCCTTCATACGCGGTAGCGAAGTCACGGAATAGGACGGCGTTGGATACCGCGTCGGTGAGGGCATGGCTGATGGCAAGCGTGCAGAAGACCTTTCCGGAAGACATCTCCCACAGGGTTAGATGATGCAGAGGTTTTGCGCCGCTCCGGTCCAGACTGTGCTCGGCCTCGAATGCTCGCTCGACCATGTCGTCGTCTTCGCATTTCACGTGCGTGATATTGGCTTCGGCACGCTTCAGGACGACCTGCATGAACAAACTACCTGGCGTGACCGCCCTGGCGAGGAGGGTGCGGAGCATAGGGTGGCGGTCGACAATCGCCTGCCACGCGAGCTTCAGGCGGGAAACCGACACCGGGATGCCTGGGCTCGTGGGGAGCACCTCGGCATGCACGACCAGATCGTAGGCACCTGGGATGCGCTTCTGGCTGATCATGATGCCCTCCTGCATGGGAGAGCAGGGGTAAGCGTCTTCAATCTCATCCAAGGACCGTACCCCCACGGCAGGCAGCCGCTCTTCCATGAGCTTGTCGAGGCCGTCGTAGGTAACGGGCAGCAGCGGGAAGTCGGATAGCGTGGGCTCGACCACGTGCGATTCCATGTGAAATACCGTATCCCGAAGCGCGACTTCAAAATCCTTGATCCAATCCTGTACCCGGGACGCCATCTCCATGTTGCTGTTGTACGCGAACGAAAACTTGGCGGCACCCTGCACAATCAACGCTTGAATCTCGAACAGCGCGAAACGCTCCATCTCGCCGCCGAGTTCTGGCATGGCTATCGATTCGAACGTGATCAAAGAGTCGCTGCGCTCCAGCTGCTGGTATTGACCTTGGTAGTTGAACAGAATTTCCATCGGCCAGTGTTCCTTGAAGGCAGCGGCACCTTCTGCGTTGAGGAACCTGGAGCAGAAGTACGCCCATCCGTTTGCAGGCGTCTGCCTGCGGGTATCCTTGATGCGGCGAAGCGTCTCAAAAACGTCATCTTTGGCAATGGTGCGGACATAGGTCGGCGCAATGGTGGTGAACCATCCAACCGTCCGGGAAAGGTCCATATCCGCATCCCAGGCCTCACGCCCATGGCTCTCACTGTAGATTGGAGGAGCCTCGCGGTTGGGGAATGTACGACTGAAGGATGCCACCAACGCGGCGAGGAACATATCAAGTGGTTCAGTCCGAAGGGCTTGGTTGCATTTCCCGAGAAGACTAGCCGTCGTAGCGACATCCAGCGAGAACTCGCTGCGGACAATATCTGCGGCTCTATTCGGCTTCGCTGCCATCCCCCAGTATCCAAAGTTCGCCGCGGGCATGTCGAAAGCGGTGGGAAGGACCTTGCTCGGTACCAGTTTCTCGCGCGCGTAATCCGCTTGCAGTTTGCTCCAGACCTGGAAGGGGAACGGCTTCTCCGAGGCAAGGAGACCACCTCCAAGCAAAGTTTCCAAATCGACAAGAAGCACTCTCCAGGAGAACAGGTCCATGATGAGATGGTGTGCGGAAACAAAGAGGACCTGCCCATTGTCCTTGACGTTGTAGAGGTCCACAGCCAGCATCGGGCCATGCTCCACATCAAGACTTTCCTGTGCCGCAGTCATGAGCGGCATTGTCTCGGACACGTCTGTAAGTTCGTGGGACGTGAGGCGGTAGGAACCAGCTACATCGTTGCTGATAAATTGCGTCCAAGTGCCAGCGGCAGACTTGACAAATCGGCTGCGCAGCATCGAATGATGGCGAACAAGCCCATTCACCGCTGCCAGGATATGCAAGGGCTCGGTGGGCCTGGTGATGCGCAGCACCAAGCTTTGGTGAAACATAGAATTGGTATGTGGAGCAATAGAAAAATACAGCTGCTGGATGGGTGTGAGGTCGAATGGCGTATCAAGCTCCTCAACAACCGCCAGCTTAGACTGCTTGGGGGGCTCCGTCAACGCGGCTAGCTGTGAAATGTTCCGGCTTTGCAGAATATCCTTGACGGTGACCCTGCCAATATTCTCGGATCGGAAAAGGCTGACGAGTTGCATGGCGGTGATGGAATCTCCACCCAAGCCAACAAACGGCTGGTTCATGGCGACAAGGTGTAGCGGTATGTTCAGCACATTTGCCCAGAGCTGCTGGATCTGAGCCTCTCTCTCGTTCTCGACCTCCTTCACTTCCTCTTCTTCGGTGGTCCACGAGGTGATTTGCTTGTACGTGCTCTCTTCCAAGCGCTCGGCCCAAATCTTGACGGCCTTCTTGTCCAGCTTCCCGGACGTGTTCATGGGAAGTTTCTCAACGACAATCCATATGGTAGGCACCATGTAGCTAGGGAGGTGCGTTGTGATGATGATGTGGAGCTCCTGGATCCAAGGCTCCGCAGCCTCTCGCTGTTCCGAGTCCAGCACCTGCAAATCAGCAGCGTCGCTGCGTGTCGGACAAGGTGAGATAACTGCAACGAGACGGTCTTCGAAAAATCCCGACTGTGGCATGATGGCGGCCGCATGCTGCACGCTTGGGTGGGCCGAGACGTGTGACTCGATTTCGCCGAGTTCGACGCGCTGTCCACGGATCTTGACCTGGCTGTCGCGTCTACCAATAAACTCTATCGTGCCATCATCGTTATACCGAACAAGATCTCCGGTTCTGTAGAACCTGCGCGTGATGCTAGTAGAGTGGTCATCCAGCGTCCAAAGAGGATCCTCAATAAACGCTGCAGCAGTTTTCCCCGGCTCGTTCAGGTACCCTCTCGCGAGAATCGGACCTTCAATAAGAAGCTCACCAACACATCCTATCGGGCATAACCGGTCCGGGTTGCGCGGTTCCGTAATCCACATCTTTCCGCCGACGCCGCGGCCGATGTTCGCTGCGGATGTGCTCGACGAGACACCAGGAAATCCAGTCGACCAGATTGTCGTCTCAGCAGGGCCGTAGAGGTTCAGGAGGTAGATATGGTCAGCCCATCTCGCGACGTGCTCCGGTCTGAGCGCCTCGCCGCCAAGGGAAAGCATTTCGAGCGTCGGGACGTCCTCAGGGTACATGAGGTTGGCCACCGTAGGCGTAAGGTAAGTGGAGTTGACTGTAAACTCGTTGATAAAATCGACCAGGTTCTCGATCCTGTCCTTCTCGGAGGGCACACAGACGCATCCTCCATGCATCAACGTCGAGAATATCTCTCCAATGCTGACATCGAAAGTATAAGCTGCGAACTGGAGCACTCGAGATGTTTCCTGGAGACGCATTACTTTACCGTGCGTTTTTGCAGAGGAGCACACAGACTTATGCTCGAGAACAATGCCCTTTGGAACGCCAGTACTTCCAGAAGTAAAGACGACAAAACTGGGGTTGTGCGGGTGAGCTGGGGTACGTTCAGGGGTGTTATATCCATCAGAAAGTGCAAGTCTCTTGGGAAGCGTCTCATCGATGATGATCGCCTGCGCTTTCCCCTTGAAGATGTCGCGGTATGCAGGCCCAACCAGAACAATCTTTGCGCCCGTTTCGCGCAGAATAGTCTCCATGCGGTCGATAGGGTGAGCCGGATTCAGCGCTACACATGCTCCCCCAGCCTTCAAAGTAGCCAGCATCGCGACAACCGCCCAGGAAGATTTATCCATACAAAACGGAACGAGAACCTCTGAGCCGACTCCGAGCGAGGATAGGTGGTTCGCAAGCTGCTCCGAGAGTCGCTCCAGTTCGGCGAAAGTAAAGATCGCATCCCAACCATCCACGGCTACGGCATCCGGACGCTTCACCGCCTGTTGCCTGACAGTTTCATGGACGCAGGCCTCGACCGTCGCGGGCTCCTCGCTGTTCCACGCAAAAATCTTTTCCTTCTCGAGAGCACTGACCATTTCGATGTCTGCAACTCTCATTTCGAGCTCGGACGAAGCAGCATCGATGAGTTCGCGGAGGATCTGCACGAATTGAGCAGAAAAAGCTTCGATGTGGCTGCTCGCAATGGCATTGGCATTGTACTGGAACTCCACGCCCAGGCCGGAGCGATCAATATTGCATTCCGCGACGAGGGGGTAGGTGTGGAAATTTGCCTGCAAGTGGTCGACGGGCTTCATGATCGGAATGCTACCCTCGTCGTTGTCGGCACTGTCGTCCATTCGTGGCTGTATCACCAAGAGGCTACGCAGCTCGCAGATGGCGCTGAAATGGGGCGAAAAGCGTTGAATCTTTTGCAGTCCGGTGTGCTCATAAGGAATCATATTGGTCGATTGAGTCTGAACCCCCTCAAGGAACTCTCGGACGCTGGCAGTCGAGCCAGCTTTCATCCTGAGTGGCACAGTGGTGATTGTCGGTCCGATGATGGCGGTAATCCCACTCACAGGCGCATTCCTACCCGAAAGCGTGAGCCCAAAGACAACATCATCCGTTTCCGAGTATCGGGCCAAAAGCAAGGCCCACGCGGCTTTGATCATATTCGGGAGTGTAAACGCCGATTCGGTAGCCGTGCTCGGCAGCGTGACCGACTGCGTGAAGGAGCGACGGTCCGGCTCGGCGTTTGTTGTCAGAGGTGGGAACGCAGGAGGGTTCGCGTCGGAATCAGCGAGGTACTTGACAAAGCTGCTGAAAGGCTCGTCCTGGGGCTCCGACGGAAGACGCTCGTAGGCATCCGCCATCTTTTGCATGACGAGCTCCTTGCTTCCACCGTCGAATAGCGCGTGGTGAATGTTCCAAACAAAGTAGATCTTGTCTCCGTCCTCGACCAACGTATAGCGAGTCAAGGCTCCACCATATTCCACAGGCATCTCCTGAGCATCGCGCAGACTGTCCTCCAAAGAGCCTGCGTTATGCCACTCGATACCCTCATCCAGAACAACCTGGAGTGATCCAAGCCGCGATGAGTAGATGACGCGCGTTCGCAGGATATCCATGCTCGAGACCGCCCAGGCCCATGCACTCTGAAAGCGTTCAAGGTCTATTTCCCGCGAGAGTTCGAAACAGTGCTGGCCATATACGCTCCAGGCGCCTTGACAGAGAGAGCCAGAAGCCCTTCCTGGAGCGCAGTGGTAGGGTATAGATCCTGCACACTCGAAACATCGACACCGCACTGCGAAGCGGCATCCTGGATGTGCTGCTCTCGATTTTCTGCATCCTTGAGCAAAGAGAACCGCTGCACCATCTCCACAGCATCACTCGTCTCTGCGGCAGTGGTGGCCACCGCCATATCACTGAGAACAGGGAAGCGGAAAATATCCGCAATGCTGATCGCAAGACCTCTCTTGCGAGATGCTGCTACAAGTTTCATGGCACCGATGGAATCTCCGCCAAGGCGCATGAAGTTGCTGTTTGCGCCAACCGACACGGCTGGGATACCCAAGACCTCGATCCACAGATCACGCAGCGCGCTCTGCATATCGCCAGAAACGAGTTCGACATCGTTCGTCGCCAAGCCAAAGCCAGCGATCTCGTCTGGCGAGAGCTCCTCCTGTGCCAGCTGCCGCAGGCGCTTGCGGTCCGTTTTGCCAGAGGTGGTTTGCGGCATGTAGTTCAACGGAACGTAAAGGGACGGAACCATGTACAAAGGAAGCGCAGTAGCGAGTGCGCGGTCGGCGAGCAGTAGAGCCTCGCGAGCCGATTCGGAGTGTGGCAGCGCTGTAAGCTGGCTGGCGTCTTGCTGCTGTTCTTGGGATGAAACAGAGATAAAGGCAGCGAGGAGCGCCTGGCCTGCGTGCTGCGGCTTGACCATTTCAACAGCAAGCTGACACAGGCCCAAAGGCTCGAGAAGCGGCTTGAGGTGGTGCTCGATCTCGCCCAACTCAATGCGCTGCCCAAACAATTTCACTTGCGTGTCCTTGCGACCCATGATTTCCAGCGTTCCATCGTTGTTGTAGCGGGCAAGGTCACCGGTCTTGTAAGGGCGCCGTGGATGTGTGCTATGCTTGAGGAAGGCCGGGTTCTCGATAAAAGCGGCAGCTGTCTTCTCGGGCTCGTTCAAGTAATGCCTCGCCAGCAGGGGGCCCTCGATGAGCAACTCTCCCACAGTGCCAATTGATGCGAGGTAGTTGTGATCACGCACATCGGCGATCCATGTGCGCGTCGCAAGCCCTCTGCCAACATTGCCGGCGGAGCTGGAGGTGGTCAGGTTTGTCAGAGCAGTGCACCAAATCGTGGCTTCAGCTGGGCCATAGATATTGATGAGAAACACGTGGTCGGCCTAGGAGTTGAAGACACCATGTTAGCATATATCTCAAATGAATTTGGTACATTGAGGAGCAACTTACCCATTGTTGAACCAGCTCCTGTTTGACCGCCTCACCGCCCAACGCAAGCGTCCTCAAAGTAGGCGTATCAGAAGGTTGAACAAGCGACGCAACGGTTGGCGTCAGGTAGCACCAGTTAACGCGATAGGTGTTGATCGCCCGGCCCGGCTCGCTTCTCTGCGTATCCGATGGAATGCACACGCAGCCTCCAGCGATCAGGGCAAAGAAGATCTCGCCGATTGAGACGTCGAAAGTGTGCGACGAAAACTGAAGGACGCGGGAAGAAGCAGACATTCCTGTCGTTGTGCTGATCTCGCGGGCGCATGTACGCATCGACTCATGGGAAAGAACAATCTCCTTAGGCTTCCCTGTTGAACCGCTAGTAAACACTACAAAAGCGGCGTTGTCAGGTTTGACTTCGGGACAGCAGGATTCTTGGATATCGGGCAGCGTCTGGAGGAACGCGGCATCGACGGCGGTTATGTTTTCGACTTCACCTTCAAACAAGTGTTTGTGCTTAGTCGCCACAAGCAGGACATTGGCGTTGATGTCATCCAGAATGATGCGCTGTCTGTTGATGGGATGTTCGGGGTTGAGTGCCACACAAGCGCCTCCAGCCTTCAGAACGGCCAGCATGGAGACAACATTCCACATGGACTTGTCGAAACACATGGCCACCATGACCTTGGGACCCACCCCCTGGCCCACCAAGTGATGAGCCAGGCGTGTGGCCATCAAATCAAGCTCACGGTACGACAACTGCCCATCCCAGGCATCAACGGCCTGCGCTTGCGGCGTCTCTCGGGCCATCCTCTCCACACCGTGATGCACACAAGCCTCTTCGGTCTTTAACTCAATAGCATCATTCCAGGCCCAGATCTGCTGTTTGTCATGCGGGCAGAGGACCTCCAACTCCCCCACTCGGAGCTCTGAAGGAGCCATGCGCAGTTGGTTGATAAGATGCCCAAACTGATGGATAATCCTCTCAATCTGGAAGGAAGGCAAGACGCTAGGATCGTGGTCAATCACGAGATTGACACCAGTCTCATCGATGTTACACTCCACGGCGAGCGGATAGGGGTGGACGACATCGTTTCCGGCGGTTGGCGGCTTGAGGATACCGGCATCACCACCATCCGTGTGTGTCACACGCGGTTGAATAATCAGCAGATTCTGGAGGTTGCACGCGGCCTGCGCGTCCGTCCCGAGTCGGTGAATATTCTGGATGCCGGTGTGCTCGAATGGAATCATCTCCGTGGCCTGGTTCTGCACAGCGCTGAGAAGGTCACCAACGTTCTTTTCGCGATCGAGCCGGACTCGAATGGGTACAGTGGCAATCGTGGGACCGACGATTTGATCGATGCCGGCAACAGGGGCATTGCGACCACTGACCGTGGCTCCAAACACGACGTCGTCACTGTCGGAGTACTGCGCGAGAAGGAACGCCCAAGCCGCCCGCAAAATCGCGGAAGTGGTGAAATTGGACACTTCTCCGCCAAGTGGCACCGGTTGCTTCACCCTAGAAATGCTCTGTTCTGCCACGGACGACTTGGCCGGGAAGCTTGAATGGCTAGCACCGTCGAGTTGGGCGTGCCAGTAATCTTTCCAAGCGACAGCTTCGATAGTCTGCAGATAGCCGATGAAATGGTTGAAGGACGGGGCAGAAGAAAGGGCAGAACCCTCATATGCCTGCTGGAACCGCTCAAGAACAAGCGGAAGACTGAAACCATCGTACAGGGCATGATGCGCCGTCCAAACAAAGTATAGCTTCGTTCCATCCTTGATGAGCCCAAAGCGTGCCAAAGGATCCGCGAAGGCCTGAGTTGCATTGGCGGCCTGGGGAAGGTAGTCGTCGAGCGAAGACGATTCTTCCCAAACAACCGGCTGCTTGAGAACCACCTGCAAGGCCCCTAGAAAGTCCGAATAGACAATCCGGGTCCGCATGATCTCAGTCGCCTTGACGGTAGTCTCCCACGCCTCACAGAACCGGACGAGGTCCAAGGAATCGTTATCCGACAAGCAGAAAACGTTCTGAGCAACGTAAGATCCAGCCTGACGGGCCGAGAGAGCCATGAGACCCTCTTGAAGAGCAGTGCAGGGATAAATGTCCTCGATTTCCTCTCTCTCGACGCCGCACAGCACCGCCGTCTCCGTCAGAGCGCTTTCGAGGCTTCGGTCTTGGCCAATCAAGGAGAAGTGTTTGACAACCTGGGTTTCCTTGCCCAAAGTAACGGTACAGGCCATGTCGCAGAGCCGCGGATTTTTGAAGATTTGTGCAACTGTATGTGCCATGCCCTTCTCATGGGCCCGAGCAGCGAGTCTCATAGCTGCGACGGAATCGCCTCCGACGCGGAAGAAATCGTCTTCAGCTCCAATGGAGTCGACACGCAAGCCAAGTGTGCTCGCCCAAAGAGACTGCAAAACCCTCTCCATGGTCGTTGATGGGATGCGCTTCTGAGTAACCTCCGCTGCAAGGGTGTAACTGCGGATTTGTTCGTGGTCCAGGCTGTGAACAAGCGCTTGGAGCTGCTTGCGGTCTCGTTTGGCAGAAACCGAAATGGGCATGTGGTGCAGCGGAATGTAGAGACCAGGGATCATGTACAGTGGCAGCTCTTGAGTCAATGCAGTCCTGGCGCGGATGAGTTCATACCGAAGCTCATCATTCACTGTCGACAGGAGGCCGTCGGGGTCTCCATGGGCGTGGCCCGCAAAGAACGCCACCAAGATGGGATCGGCTGACCGCCGAGAAAGTGTCACCATCTCAACCGCAACATCGATGACGCCGAAGGATGCGCCTAGTTGTTGTCTCAGAGCAGACTCCACTTCAGCCAACTCGATTCTCTGTCCGCGGAGCTTGACTTGCGTATCCCTGCGCCCACACAGCTGTAGGGAGCCGTCGGGTGCGTAACGCACCATGTCGCCAGTTTTGTAGAACCTACGCGCCACCCCCGGTTGGCTAGCCCACTTCGGGTTAAGAATGAAAGCATCATCCGTGCGGACTTTGTCGTTGAGATAGCCACGGGCTACAGTGGGTCCTTCGATGAGGAGCTCGCCGACACAGCCAACAGGTGTGAGGAAATCGTGATCCTCTTCGACCACCCAAGTGAGTGCGCCGACGCCGTAGCCAATACAGGAAACAGCGCTGTTAGGCGTCAAGGCGGTGGCGGCAGTGGTCCAGATAGTCGCCTCCGCAGGGCCGTACATGTTGACAAGGTGGACATGCTCTCCCCAAATGCTGAGGTTCTCCGCCTTCATCGGCTCTCCCGTCAAACCGAGCGTTTTGAGTGTGGGCAACTGACTGGGAGGCGGGAGAAGCGAGGCCACGGTGGGCGTCAAGTATGCCCAGTTGACATTCATACGGTTGATGGCTCCCGCCAGATCGTCCAGTCTTTCTGCCTCGGTCGGAATGCAAACGCAACCGCCGTATACAAGAGTTGTGAAGATCTCGGCAATGCTAACGTCGAAAGTGTATGCGCAAAACTGGAAAACGCGCAAGCTAGGGCCAAGTTGGAGAACCTTGCCATGAGCCATAACGCTAGTGCAAAGAGACTGATGTTCCAGAACGATGCCTTTTGGTTTACCAGTAGAACCCGAGGTAAAGACGACGAAGGCAGGGTCATTCGGCGAAGCTACGGGGGCATTGCCCAGGTGTTCAAGATCGGGGAGGCTGTCCATAAAGTAACTGTCCACGCAAACGGAATTATCGAATCTCTGGAGGTGCGACGCACCAACAAGAATAACAGGTGGCGAAACTTCGTGGATGATGCCTTGAAGCCTCTCCATCGGATGGTGTGGGTTGAGGGCGACGCAAGCGCCGCCTGCCTTCAAGATGGAATACATGGCCACGACTGCAAATGCCGATTTGTCGAAGCAGAAGGGTACATACGATCCAGGGCCGACGCCAAAAGTATCAACAAGGTGACGTGCCAGATTCGTAGATAGCCTCTCAAGTTCCATGAATGTAAAACAGGCATCAGGCCCCTGAATTGCGGGACTATTCGGAGCAGCCGCGATTTGGTGCTCAATCAGGATATGCAGGCAATCCTCGACTGGCTGAGGCTTGGTGCTGTTCCATGTCAATATTTTGGTCCGGTCGTGGTCGCTGACGAGATCGACATGGCGCAACTCAGCGCTGGAATCGCAAGCATGCTCCGCCAACTGGCGCGCAACATGGCCAAACTGGTTGATGACTCCTTCCAGCTGATCTGCCGAGATGATATTTGCATCAAAGTCCACATGCATCTCAACCGCACCGCTTCCCTCGATGTTGCACTCTACAACAATGGGATGGCTGTGGAAATCATCAGATCCCATGGATTTGAGCTCCAATCGGAGGGCATCATATTCTGGGGTCTCACGCGGCTGCACGACCAGAAGAGTACGGAAATCGCATGCATTCTGAGCCGACTGGGTGAGGCGTCTAATAGACTGCAAGCCCGTCTGCTCGTAAGGTATCATGGCGGTTGCTTGGGCCTGGACGCTTCGGAGGAACTCTCCTATCGCGATATCCGACTTCTTGAGTTGTATTCGGAGCGGTACCGTGGTGATCATAGGCCCGACCAGCTCCTCGATACCCTGAATAGGAGCATTGCGGCCGTTGAGTGTCACACCGAACACGGCCTCTTCCGATTCGGATTGACGGGCAACAACTATAGCCCAAGCAGTACGGAGAAGGGTCGAGACGGTAATATCAGAAGCATTCAGATTCCGCGCCGAGAATGAGATGTTGTGCGTGAAAGACTGCTTCGAACGTCCTTTGGCGGCGGAATCGGGGTTGGTTGACGGGAACACGGGCGCTAGGGCACCCTCGAGGTTTGTGGTCCAGTATTTTTCTTGGTCGTCAACAGATAAATCTTTGATGTATTTGATGAAAAAAGCTGAACGGAGACCTCTCTGGAATCGGCATGTCCTGGTAAGCCAGCGCGACCTTTTCCTGAATGGCCTGAACAAAAACGCCGTCGTATAGAGCGTGATGCACGGTCCAGACAAAGTGCTTATCATCAATAATGGCGTAACGAGCAAGCGGGCTCCCATAGCCCATGGGTTGGTTACGGTCATGGGAGAGGTAGTTGTCCAGTGAGTCCGAGGTCTGCCACACGACGCTTTCATCTACTACTGCCTGCAGTGTTCCGGCCCTTTCGATATTGACAATCCGGGTGCGCAGGATGTCGACGGACCTGACGACAGCTTCCCATGCGGCCCGGAATTTGGGCCTGTCGAGGGAAGCGGGCATGCTGAACACGTTTTGAGCAACATAGGCGTCGGATTGTTTCGACGACAGTGCCAAGAGTCTTTCCTGGAGAGCAGTGCATGGGTATGCATCTTGCAAGCAACCCACGTCGATGTTGCACTGACCAGCGATATCATGTTGAAGATCAAAAAGGCTACCAGCAGCCTCGTCCAGGAGTCCGAATGGCAGTACGGCCTCCGCGACATTCTGAGCGCCTTGGGCCCCCGCATGAGCGGCAGCCATCTTGCAAAGCGTGGGATGCTCAAAGATGTCAGCAACAGTCAGCGTCAAGTCTACCTCGGAACGAGCCATGGCGACAAGCCTCATGGCTGCGACGGAATCACCTCCAAGCCTGAAAAAACTGTCATCTGCGCCAATGACACTTGTCTCGGTACCCAAGACGCGACTCCAGAGCGCGGCCAGTCTCTTTTCTGTCTCGGTAGAAGGCGCGCGCTTATCTTTGCTCGAATGGCTATACTTAGCCAGAGAGGCAGACGGAAGCTGGGAGACCATCTCTCTGAGCAGCTTGCGATCGAGCTTTCCTGAGACGGTGTTCGGAAACTTAGTGACATGGAGGTAAATAGCTGGAACCATGTATGACGGCAACCTCTCTGCAATCTTGCTTTGCACATGAGATAGCATCCTCCGGAAGCCGTCAGGCAAGTCTTCGAGGAGCTTGCATTCCTTGCTGCTGGCGGTGTCTGTGGTGAAGAATGCTACTAATGTGACGTCCTGGCCAACCTTGGCTACTTCGACAACCGCATCACGTACCCCCAACTGCTGCAGCTCAGGCTTCATCACACTTTCAATGTGACCCAGCTCAATGCGTTGGCCGTGGAGCTTCACCTGGGTGTCCTTGCGGCCGATAAACTCAATGGTCCCGTCAGAGTTATATCGGACGAGGTCCCGCGTGCGATAGAATCGGCGCTTGGAACCTGCAGCCCAGGCTGGGTTGGTGATGAACGCTTCTGCCGTGCGAGCCGGGTCGTTAAGGTACCCGCGCGCGAGAATTGGTCCTTCTATGAGGAGTTCGCCCACGCATCCGATGGGACTAAGACAGTTGTAGTCGTCCGCATCAACCACCCACATAGCGGCACCAGGTCCGGTAGTACGACCGATATTCGAGGCGGGAGTTGATGATGCAATGCCAGTGAGCGCTGTCGACCAGATGGTGGTTTCTGCTGGCCCGTAGATGTTGATCAGATGAGTATGCTCGGCCCAGGCTGCGACATTCTCTTGCCTGACGGCTTCACCTCCGAGAAAGAGAGTCTCAAGACTGACTTGGTTGGGTTGAATCAATGTGGCGACTGTGGGTGTCAGATATGCCCAGTCGACCTTCATGTCATTCATGGCACGGGCCAAGTTGTTCATGCAATCTTCGTAAGATGGCACGCAAACGCACCCGCCTTGAGACAGAGTGGTAAATATTTCGCCGATGCTCACATCAAACGTGTAGGCAGCAAACTGCAATACACGTGATGATTGTTGGATGTGCATAATATTGGAGTGGTCGCGCGCCGAAGTACAGAGCGCGGCGTGGGAGAGAACTATACCCTTGGGCTTGCCAGTGGAGCCGCTCGTGAAGACCACGAAGCCTGCATTGCTGGGTTGGACTCGCTGGAGGAGTTCCATGCGTGAGGGATCCATTGGCGGAAGTTGCGCCAGAGACGTCGGTGATACCTCGACAGCGTGAGGGACAAGGCTAGCAAATCGAGCCACCTGTTCACTGCTGGCGAGGACAGTAGTAGCGGAAGTGCTATCCAGGATAGTCTTGAGCCACTCATCCGGATGCGCTGGGTTGAGGGCAACACAAGCACCTCCGGCTTTAAATATCCCCATCATCGCTACGATAGCCCAGGCCGACTTCTCGAAGCAGAATGGAACGAGAGTCTCAGGACCAACGTTGCAATGCACCGCCAAATGTAGGGCGGGTTTTGTCGAAAGATCATCCAGGAGGGCGTAGGAGAAGGACGCGTCGTGTCCGCAGACGGCAGGCGCATCGGGCTGGGAAGCTGCCTGCGTTTCAAGTAGATTGTGAAGACAAGCTTCCTGGGTGGTGAGTTTGGCGCTGTTCCAGCTAGAAATCTGGCGGCGGTGATGAGCACTGAAAAGATCAGCTGCACCCACAGCGCGACCAAAGGAACCGGTGACATGGTTCAGCGCCTGTTTGAAAGTCTCTGCGATATTGACGGCCTGGGCATCGGAGTACAGGCCAGTCCAATAGTCCAAGTTGACCGTAACATCTTCCGCTGAGGCTTCGATATTGAGAGTAAGTGCATACTAGAACTAAGTAAGTGTCATGTAAAACTCATAATCAGGTATTACATACCTCGGTGGGGTTATATTCCGAAAGCTTGGTCACAACCAAGTCGCCATCTTGCTGTTTGGGCACAGGAACAAACGATATGATGGTGTTGAACAGGTTCTGGTCCGACAGCAAGCCGATAGCCTGCTGGATCTCAGCCAGGCGGCAATGCTGGTGGGGAAAGCCGCTCAATAGATCATCCTGCATGGATTGCATCGCATCTTCCAGTAGAGAGTCTTGGCCCAGGCTCACGCTGCAGACAAGCATGTTGATGAATGCTCCCACAGCGCCTTCAATGCCATCGAGAGGGATGTCGCGGCCGGAGGACAGATACCCGAAGCAGACACGATCTGAACCCGTGTACACGCGCAATACTAACGCCCACGCCATCATGAAGACATTGGCCAAAGTCAGGCCGTGGCCACTTGCAGCAGCCCGCATCTGAGTAACTGTGGCCTGGTCCAACGCCAGCGCGACCGAATGCCATTGGTTCTCAGCCACAACAACACCGTCATTCAGATGCGGAAACAATGTTGGGTTCTGACCTTCCAAGTAAGTCTTCCAATAGTCAAGGTGTTTTTGGGTATCCTGCATTCGAAGCCAAGAGACATATCGTTCATATGGCATAGCAATGCGAGAGAAGGTGGGATCGCGATAGGCTGAATATAGATCACTAGCGATGACGGGCATAGTGGCGCCATCTACTAGAGCGTGATTCACTTCCAGCTTGACTAGAACGGTGCTGGGCTCACTTGTTTCGGCAACACTGAATCGGAGTGGCACTGCACCGTTGCTGAATGCCATGGGTCGGTACTCGTCGGAGTGGCGCTGCACACAGATTCCTTCAACCTCCGCATGTCTGAGGACAACTTGATCATATACCCGCTGGTTAGACGAACTCTGAACAAAGGTTGTCCGGAGAGCTGGATGTATTTTCACCACCCGCTGCCAGGCATCCAACAGACGGTCAACATCAATGTAGGAAGTAGAGCGGAGCTCCAAGATAACGTGGTTCTGGTAGGCCTTGGGAGACTTGTTGGAAGCAATCAGGATGCCTTGCTGCATTGCAGATGTTGGATAAATATCTTCGATGTTATCCAGCGCAAGTAGGCCATTGCTCAGCGTATCGATCTCCGCTGGAGAAGGTCTTTGTTCCGTGGAATTGGTCTGGTGCTGGGTTTCTGGGTCGGTCTGATTTGTGTTCGAAGTAGATGCTACATATTGCGCGGAGGATGCAAGCTGGGCAAGTGTCTTTGCGCTAAGGAGGTCTTTCATGACAATATTAATCCCTTGAGCCTTTCAACGCGAAACAAGCTGCAGCGCAGTAATCGAATCTCCGCCCAAGCTCAAGAAGTTGCGGTGTGTCTTGACTTTGTCCGCCGGTAGATTAAGGACTTGGGCCACCAGTCTGCAGAGATCACCTTGAACACCTTCCTTCTGATCATCACCTTCCTCGGCAGTAGCGGCATCTCCTTGGTCTACTGCATCTAGGTAGGTGCTTTCCTCCATTTCCTGGACCCACTTGAAAACAGCGGTGCGGTTCAGCTTTCCAGAGCTCAGTAGAGGTATTCCATCCACCAAGAGCCATCCTGTGGGAATCATATAGCCTGGCAAAGTCCCGGCCAAGTGAGCCTTGAGTTCAGCAATCAATGTCTGCGTACCCGGAGCGCTGGATAAATTGAGCTCTCCGCCGGTTCCTCCCGCCACAACCGCGACCAGGCGTTTTTGGAAACGACCCACCGCCGGAAGCAGGGCGACCGCATGCTGTACTGCTTCGTGGCGCAGTAAGACATGCTCGACGGCACCAAGCTCGATGCGCTGGCCGCGGACTTTAGCTTGAGTATCCTTGCGGCCGACAAAAGTTAGAGAACCATCCGGGTTTGCGCGGACGAGATCGCCAGTCCTATACATCCTCCTCTTTTCTCCGCGGGGTAGGAAGCTCGCGTCCGCTATAAAAGCGGCAGCTGTCTTGGCTTCATCGCCCAAGTATCCGCGCGCCAGAATAGGGCCTTCAATAAGTAGTTCGCCGGCGACGCCATCAGGAACTAGATGGTGGTAGTTGTTTGGTTTGGTGACCCAAGCGACGCCACCAATTGAACGCCCGATATTCGCCGGGTCAGAGCCTTTGTGGAGTTGAGGGCTGCAAGTGGCTGCAATAGAGCATTCCGAGGGTCCGTAACCGTTTGCGAGCTGCAAGCAGTCTGCCCACTTTTCAATGTCCTCCCTTGATGGGGCCTCTCCACCTAGAACGAGTATCTCAAGCGTAGGTACGCTGGCTGGATCCACGACCTTGGCAAGTGAAGGAGTCAAAAACATCCATGTTGCTTGGTACTGCTGCACAGCCGTGGAAATACCGGATGCGCTGCTCAGCGAGGCTGAAGAGGGGATGCAAACACATGCGCCGAGAGCCAGCGCACTCAGGGTTTCCAAGATGGAAACGTCAAACGTGTACGATGCCATCTGGAGGACACGCGAGTTGTGAGTGATCATAGCTCCATGTCTAGCTTGATGAATCACGCCAGAAAGAAACGAAGAGTGCGTGACAACAACGCCTTTCGGTGTGCCGGTGGATCCAGATGTGAAAATAATATACAGAGCGTTTTCCGGCCGCACATGGGTCTTGGGTGCTGACGATTGTTCCGGTAGTGCCTCCAGAGTATCACGTGACACGGGCAGTACAGTAGGCAGTTTGCCGAGCCACTGAGCCTCGTACTCTGGTGACACTAAAATGACTTGAGCGCGCGTCTGCGCTAACATACTGTCACGTCGTGCTTCCGGGTGTGAGGGATCCATGAAAACCATTGCCGCACCCGCTTTCATCACAGCCAGCATGGCCACTACGGCCCATGCTGATTTATCAAAGCAAAGTGCAACGTAAGTTTCAGGGCCGATTCAGAGTCCGGGCCGTGTAAGATGGTGCGCCAAACGATTGGAGAAAGAATCCAATTCCGTGTAAGTAAAAGATGCATCCCAAGCATCCACAGCAGGCGCACAGGCGCGGGATGCTACTTGCTGAGAGATGAGGGAATGGGTAGTGGAGCGCACGGCGGTCGGCACCACTGCGTTTCGGTTGAATATTTGATCTCGCTGCTCCGGGCTGAGGAGATCCAGTTGGTCGATCGTTAGGCTTTCGCGCTCAGATGCGGTAATCAGCGCCTCGATAGCATGCGAAAGAGTGCTGGCGACGGCAGCGGCGTGGGAAGGAGAAACTTTATTGATTTGGTAGGCAAGCGATATTTGTGGTGTGGTGGTGATGGTGATGTCAAACTGGAATAAAAGTTAGATGGATCCAGCAGACACAAAATACAGAGCCAATTCAAACTTACACCGGGCATCGATGCCGCTAAAGCGACGGCAGTGTTGAAATTTTTTGACGCATCATCGACAACATGAAAACGCAAGTTATCGATCACGTCATGCAAGCGCATTTCTCCGTCTTCGAAGTCAACGGAGCAGCGCTGCAATTGGGTGCCTTCAGCGGCGACAAAGCCAATGCTTGGGGTGTCACAGCCGCTGTAAAGGCGAAGAACCAAAAGCCATGCCGCAGAAACTACGCCGTTCAGAGGCACGCCTTTGGTCCTGCAAAATTCGTCGAGGGCAAGCCCAGTTGGCGTCTCGACGCGTGTCTCGCCTTGCATCTCATTCTCGCCTTGGATAGCGAAAGCGGTGCTCAGGCTCGGGAAGTAGCAAGCTGCTGTAGAATCCATTGTTAGTAATTTTTGAGGGGGTGTTCTTACCGGATGAACTGGTGTGGAATTGGTGGTGGTGGTGATGGTGATGGTGGTGATTGGATCAATGGCACTGGGGCAAGCATTCATGAAAAAGGAGCAATAATACGTACAGCAGTGAGAAAGGCATGACAGGCAGATATTGAAGCTCCATCTTCATCATCATTGTGGATTACGCAGACCGGAGACGACTGAGTCGGACTGACGTGAGAGGGAATCAGAAACATCAGACGGCGGACATTGATGATACGTCGGCCCGACGTTCTTCCGGTCCGGTCCCTGTCCTTATCAGTCCTGCCCTGCCCACCCACCAAAACTCTTGGCACACGTGTACATACACAACTCTTTGCACCATGCTTTCTTTACCGTATATTTCTTCTGATTCGTCTCATTCGTCTCCTTCATCGAATTCCTCTCATTCCAGCGGTTCCGACGGGTCCGACTCCACTGACGGTACCGATGCATCGCTGCACGCACGCGTCTTCACATGTGACACTCCCAGCAGCAGCATCACGTGCCTGCCGCCGCCCCGCCTTCCGCTCCCGCTCCACCACCTCCGCCCCGCTATCCGCCGCATCGCCAAGGCTCTACGCCGAGACTTCCTCGCCAAGCCCCGCTCTGACGATGCGCCCGACGACCCGGCAGCGCTATTCACCGAATTTGCTACTTTTGTGCTCCAGCGAATCGACGCCCAAGACGAATACGATGAATATGAAGACGATGACGACGGCCGAGGAGACGCCCCCTTGGTTGAGCTTCTCACTGTCCTGCAAGCGACCTTTGAGCGCGAATTCGGTCCTGATGGCCATCAACATCTCCACACCGTTGCTGCAGACCTGCCCCTCGAGTCTGCGGCCAAAACGACACTGGTGTCCATCATGACCCGCATTTCCCATATTTTACAGCGAGACTCATTGTGTAACTCAGCACTGTTGGAGGCCGCCCGTCAAGGCAACGCACGAATACTGGCTGTCTTTGGCGGCCAGGGCCATGATACCTGTCTTGACACCCTCCAGAATCTACATCAACTCTACCAGCCGCTAGTTGCCCCGCTGCTCTGGCGTGCCACATCTCATCTGCAACACTTGGCCAGCCGTGATGAGTTCCGCTCCTATTTTCCCAAAGGCCTCGATATCCTCCGTTGGGTCACTGATCCCGAAACATCGCCCGATAGATCCTATCTCACTTCCGCTCCCGTCAGCTATCCGCTCGTTGGCCTCTTACAGCTCACCTGTTTCTACGCAATCTCCCGCATATCAGGATTTGAACCTTCCAAGCTCATTAGACTCTTTTCCGTCACCTCTGGCCATTCACAGGGACTTGTCATTGCCGCCTTCGTTGCTGCATCTTCTTCAGGCTGGGACTCATTTCATTCTCTTTCCATCAATGCATTATCACTCCTGTTTTCTATTGGAGTGCGAAGTCAACAAGTCTTTCCATCCGTTTCCCCATCTCCTTCCGTAGTCAAAGATGCACAAGACCACGGGGAAGGGTCTCCAAGCCCAATGCTGAGCATACGCAGTCTTTCTCTCTCCACAATCGACGCACTCATCGCCCGAGTGAATACCCAACTCCCTCCGAGCGAAGCTATCGAGCTTGCCCTCCACAATGGCCCCACAAGTTTTGTCGTGGTTGGCCCTTCCATGTCGCTGCACGCCTTGAATGTTTGTTTGCGCAATCTCAAAGTTTCGACCAGTGACGATCAGTCCCCAGTCCCGTTCAACAAACGGAAACCGCAAATCGCGAGCACCTTTCTTCCCGTATCGGCTCCCTTCCATAGCAGTTACCTCGCTGCGGCGACCTCAATCATCGTAGAGGATGCACAAGAGATGGGCGTCGAGCTGCGCGGTTCTGACCTTGGCTTTGCCGTGCACACGACCAGATCCAAAGCTGAAGACATGCGCAGTCGCGGTTCCCAGAACATCGTACCCGAACTCGTCCGTTTACTCACCGAGGAGACACTGCACTGGTATCCTGTCTGCTCCACTTCCACGCCGACCCATGTGCTCGATTTCGGCCCTGGGCGTGGCAGTAGTGGTGCCGGCGGCCTAGTGCATGCCATCACTCGCGGGAAAGGCGTACGTGTACTTCTCGCTACAGAGTTAGACGGCTATGGGTCCGACTTCGGGGGAACAGCCGAACTCTTGCAGAGAAGTCTGGCAGTGGAGCGTTCTTGGGCGCAGCAGTATGTTCCTCGCGTAGTACGCACAGCGGGTGGTCGCACGATCGTGAGCACCAAGATGAGCAGACTGCTGGGTCTACCTCCTGTGATGGTTGCTGGAATGACTCCAACGACATGCAGTGTAGACTTTGTGGCAGCAACGATGAATGCCGGATACCACATTGAGTTCGCGACTGGTGGTTATCATGACCCCGCTGCACTTGAAGCCGCGCTCCGCGAGGTGGCTCTGAAAGCGCCCTCGGGGCGTGGTATTACTTGCAACCTAATATATGCAAACCCCACGGCTCTGCGCTGGCAGATTCCTCTCCTCCAACGACTGAGTTCCGAGGAGGGCCTTCCAATCGATGGTCTGACTTTCGGTGCCGGTGTGCCGTCGTTGGACATAGCAAATGACTACATCCAAACATTTCCTGGGCTCAAGCACATCAGTTTCAAGCCTGGAAACCTTGACGCCATACAAAAGGTCCTGGGCATTGCCAAAGCGAATCCCCGCTTTCCCGTTATTCTTCAATGGACAGGTGGACGAGGAGGTGGCCATCACTCATTCGAAGACTTTCACGAGCCTATTAAGCGCCTCTACGGCACCATTAGGAAATGTGAGAACGTCGTGCTCGTTGCCGGTAGTGGTATGGGAGACGTCGACGACTCTTTGCCTTACCTCACTGGCGAATGGTCGAGCAAGCCCCATCTCCCCATCTCACGGACGGCTGCCTTGAGCAGCGCGCGAACTTCAGGCTTCAGGGAGCCGCATCTGCCTCTAATGCCGTTCGACGGGATCTTGCTCGGCAGCCGAGTCATGGTCGCGAAGGAGGCCAAAACCAGCCCCGCTGTTAAACAAGCCATCGTTGCAGCTCGGGGTGTGGATGATTCCGAGTGGACAAAGACTTACAACGGCGCTGCGGGTGGAGTCATTACAGTTGTTTCTGAAATGGGCGAACCCATCCACAAGCTAGCCACTGATGGCGTGCTTCTCTGGGCCGAACTGGACAAGACGGTTTTCAGCATCTCGGACAAGTCAAAGAGGGCGCAGGTCCTGAAGAAGAAGCGGAAATACATTATCGACCGGTTGAATTCCGACTCACACAGAGTCTGGTTTGGATGGAGCAAGACAAAGAGCAAAGCCGTTGACCTTCATGAGATGACCTATTATGAGGTTATTTCGAGGCTGGTGGAATTGACATTTCCTCGTCATCGACAACAATGGATCGACGGTTCTTTCCGAACGTTGGTGCACGACTTCATCCGCCATGCCGCATCTCGTTTCATCACACAGCCCTTCCACGCTTCTTCAGTTCCAAGCTACGCAGATCTAGATGACCCCGAGGCATGCATGGAACGACTCTCAACTGAATTTTCTTCAATGGATGAACATCTTATGAATCACCAAGATATCCAATTCTTTCTCGCGTTATGTCGCCGGAAGGGCCAGAAGCCTGTTCTATTCGTTCCCGCCCTAGATGAGCACTTCGAGACATGGTTCAAGAAAGACTCGCTCTGGCAATCAGAGGACCTTGAATCTGTTGTCGATCAGGATATGCGCCGCGTCTGTATTCTGCAGGGTCCTGTCGCAGTCCGCCATTCAACCAAGGTTGACGAACCCATCAAGGATATCCTGGCCGGTCTTCACAATGGCTATATTTCTAGCCTTCTCGAGAGTCAAAAACACGTATCGCTTGTCGAGTGCTTCGGTCTCCCTGAAGAGCACTATGTCGACCGAAAAGTAGCGGATGGTATCCCAAACTTTGGTGGTTGGCGGGAAGCTTTCTTTGCCAGCAAGACCATCGTACAAGGCAACCGCGTGGCTGAGAATCCCATGGGACGATTGCTGCAGGGAGGGCGAACGGTATTTTCCGATGTCGGTCTGTCTCATGTCCACCTTTCCATCGTTCAAGATAATGCAGTACAAACTGTCCGGATCGAGCGCCTTGCAGACAACGTGATTGAGCTGCGTATGCTTGGAAATCTCAGTGGACAAGAGTAATGCGGAGCTCTTGCTCAGATTCCGCTATACTCCTGAGAGCGGCTACGCACCGATACACGAGATAATGGACGGTCGAAACGAGCGGATACGCGATTTCTATCGCCAAATTTGGCTCGGTGACATCTCGACGAAGAAGCTCTCCATTCACGACGAATACATTGAAGGGCCAACAACAGTTAATTCAGAGAGTTTGAAGCAGTTTATGCACGCCTTGGGGTGCCCTGAAATGCGTGTAGGCCACAACCTGCAAGCCCCCATGGACTACGCCCTCGTGGCCGCCTGGAAACCGCTTGTCGAGCCTCTTCTCGCGCATGACCTGGCTGGGAACCTGCTTGACCTCGTACACCTCTCCAACAGATTCCACGTCAAGCCGGGAGTTCGACCGTTGGCAGAGGGTGACGTTGTGGAAACAAGGTCACGCGTCACAGCTGTCCTCATACAGGCATCTGGTAAGATGGTCGAGGTAACGGCGCACATTTCCCGTGAAGATCAAATCGTCATGGAGATCTGTAGCCAGTTCCTCATCCGTGGTAATCATCTCGACCAAGACTGCTGCTTTCAAATTGTGGACGATGCGCCTGTAGAGTTGCAGATCAAATCGCCCAGCCAACTTCAGGTGTTTCTCTCCAAGGACTGGCTACAATTCGACAAGCCTTTCGTTGACATGCTGCATGTGGGCGCAAAACTCGTCTTCAAGTTACGAACACGTCATCAATCAGGTGAAATCGTCGTCTCTGGAGATGTGGAAATCAAGGTTTCACGGAGGAAAAGTGTCCAAGTGGCAACCGTTCGCTATGCTGGAACCGCGTCCAAGGGAAACCCTGTGTCAAGCTACCTCAGGCGCCACGGCCACCTTGAACAGTCTCCAGTGATGTTCGAGAATCCGGTTCCTCTGCAAGAATTCACACTTGAGCTTCCTACATCTAACAACGCTTATGCAGTAGCATCCGGCGACCTCAATCCGATCCATCTGTCACTGGCTATGTCACAATACCTTGGCTTGCCGGGTACTATTACCCACGGCATGCAAACCAGTGCGCGTGTACGGCTTCTACTTGAGCATCACATGTGTTCTTCGGACCGCTCAAGCTTCAGGTCGTTCTCCAGCTCGTTTGTCGGAATGGTCCTACCAGGGGAGCAGCTCAAGGTCCTCTCCGAACAGGTCGGCATGAAGAACGACCACAAGATCATTAAAATCAAAGCCGTCAAGTCAGAATCAGAAGAGGCCGTCCTTTTCGGCGAAGCTGAGATCGAAAACGGCAAGACCGCGTTTCTCTTCACAGGGCAGGGCAGCCAACGTGTCGGTATGGGCATGGATCTCTACGCCAAGAGCGAAGCAGCCCGCGAAGTCTGGGACAGAGCCGACCAACACTTCCTGGACAATTACGGCTTTCTCATCACGGATATCGTCAAGAATAATCCCAAGGAGCGCGTCATTCGCTTCGGTGGCCGCAATGGCCGGCGCGTGCGTCAGAATTACATGGACATGGTCTTCCACGACACCGCCCCCGACGACTCCGTGTCTTCACAGCGACCCGTCTTCCCAGGAATCACCGAAACCTCAACATCCTTCACGTTTTCCAGCCCAGAAGGTCTTCTTTCAGCAACCCAATTCACGCAACCAGCCCTAACGCTCATGGAAATTGCTGCTTTCAGGGACATGCAATCGCGCGGCGTAGTATCCGCTGAGAGCCATTTCGCCGGCCATTCCCTCGGCGAGTACTCAGCCCTGTGCGCTGTCGTCGACATAGCGGCCATTGAGGAACTCATGTCCGTCGTCTTCTACCGTGGACTCACCATGCAATACGCGGTCAAACGCGACGAAACGGGCCGCTCAGACTTCGCCATGGTTGCAGTCAATCCCAGCCGCGTGCCCGATTTCGACGGCGCTACGTTAAACCTGCTCGTCACTGAGATCGCGGCGGTAACATCATCGCTAATCGAAGTCGTAAACTACAACGTCGAAGGCCAACAATACATCTGCGCCGGCTCGGTAAGTTCCCTTCCCCCAGAACCCCCCTTCCCCCTCTCTTCCTCTCCCTCACTAACCCTCTCCTCCCACACAGCTCCGCGCCCTCCGCTGCCTAAGCTCCATCCTCGACCTCGCCCACTCCACCCCCTCCATCCGCCTCCGCACCCTCACCCTCACCCCCCACCAAACCAACACCCCGCACCCCTTCCACCCCCTCATCACCACATCCCTCTCCACCTCCACCTCCACCACCTCCCCCCTCACGCGCGGCAAAGCCACAATCCCCCTCCCGGGCATCGACGTCCCCTTCCACAGCTCCTACCTGCGCGCGGGCGTCGCACCCTTCCGACACCACCTCTCGCGCTTCATCCGCCGCCAGGCCGTCGACGTGAAGAGTCTGCGGGGGAGGTATGTGCCGAATTTGACGGCGCGCCCGTTTGAGGTGTCGAGGGCGTATTTGGAGGATGTGTGGGGGTTGACAAGGTCGAGCGTTGTGGGGGGGATTTTGGAGCGGTGGGACGAGTTGGAGCGGTGGGAGCCTGGGGATGGAGTGGGGGACGGGTTGAAAGGGAAGGGGTTGGGGTTGGTGGTGGGTGGGTAGGTGGGGGAGGGGTTCTTTCTTTGTTTTGTTTTTTTGCGTCTTTTCTGTTGTAACTACCTACATATACCACCACATGACATCTGTCTTTCCTTTTTTTAGCTTTCGTTTTGTGGGCTCATGGACGAGATTGTCATTTTGGAATTAGAGTACCTTACGCATATAAATTGAGGATATATAGTTTGCATCTTGACACTTTATATAAATGTTAACAAAAAAACATTATCTTGTTTACAAGTGTTTCATGTATTGTAGGGGCTGGGGAGGCACGGCGAGATAGACTTACAATCAGAATCTATTGTGCGTCTATCCTAGTAAGGGCGTTGCTGTGTTTTTTTCTTTCGCTGTATTGCAATGAAGAATACCTAGTAATCACTTTGTTAGGGAATTTGTTTTGAGCTGCAACGTTTCACATCGCCCTGGAACTAACAGAGTCAATAATATTTCGTGTTTGAAAAGCACATATGTATCGGTAATAGGCTCTGGCCGCCAGTTAATAGACATCAATGGATGTTCTAAAGATTGTGCAGTGGTGCATCACGTGATTTTACATCACACAACTTTTGAAAGTCCAGTCTTCTGACGTATTGATGCATGCAATGAGAACATTGAACGCGAGGTTATAGTTTAAGGGAGGTGATATATGAATATATGTCCTGAATAATGTTGATGGCGACCAGCCGGCATGTTCAAAGCAGTATCACGTGATGTCATATCAGTCCACATTCGAAAATGTTTTCTGTGCTCAAAGGCCAATACAGTAATAAAGAAGCATGAAATCAAATCCTATTCCTCCTAGCCCAATCTATCTACTAAATCGTCTTCATACAGATAATCATCATCATCATTAACCACGACCTTCACGCCAGGATCCAAAAGGATCCTCTCCATCTGCTCCTTCGCATACGACGCCCTATCCTTGACCACAACCAGTGCGTTCGTTGCAACCGCCTTACAGAAAAAGCTCTCCGCCGTCCTCTTCCGCTCCGCGACCCGACACGCGTAGGCCTCGAACTCCGTACGGGCTAGGGTAGCAAACAGGAAGCGCGGGTGTACGCAGATAGCCTGCGCACCCTTTTGGCCAAAGCCGAAGGACGTGATACCAACTGCATTGATAGCTGGCACGCGCAGAGTGCGGTTCGGGAAGGTGAGCAAAGAGGCATCAGTGCGCAGGGCAGCATCGATGTCATCCGCATTTCGGTTCCCTGGAATGAGGCCCGAGTTCAGCATCTGCAGCGCGCCGTTCAACATCCACGCGCCCGCCGCACTCTTCCCATGGCCTGTTAAGCTCTTCTGGGACACGGCTGGCGCGACATTGCCCAGGTTGCGGCCGAGGTGTGCCAGCTGCGTCTGCAGCCCCCGCGGCTCATTCACGTCGTTGAGCCGCGTGGATGTGCCGTGCAGCGACACCACGCCGATGTCATCGATGGTGAGGCCCCAGACGGCAAGGGCCCCGCGCAACGGCGAGATGTTGGTGTTTTCCTGCTGCCAGAAGGCGTTGCCGAACACGCGTTGCGTGGCGCGTGTTAGCTGCCGTGCTTCGTGCGCGACGTATTCTTTGTGGCTGCGCAGTCGCTCCGTTTCGGCTTCAGTCTCTGTTGCGTTGTTGCTGGGGCTGTTATTCAGCTCCTGGTCGATGAGGTCGGTTTCAAGCTTGGCCGCATTCTCAATCTCGCGCTTGCGAAGGGAGAGGCGGCGACGGCGGTAGTGGAGGTCGAGGAGCGGAGATTGGTATCTTGAAGGGGCTTCTGCCGCCGTGGTCAGAATGCCTTTGCCTGGCGCTGGCACCGAGCGAGATATGGTGTCGCTAGCAGTCGTCACCAGGGCGATGATGCCGTATATAGGCAACCCCATGTCGAGCGCGAGACGGGCAGATGTAATCATTTGAACACCTGCCCCTTCAGACTCAACAAAACCGCCTCGAGTCGAACTACTCGGACGTGACATCTCTGCTGGTGGACGTCCCTTCCTAAACTCATTCTCCACGTTGACAGTAGCCCGCATGTTGGCAAACTCGGCTGAGACTTCGTTACTAAGGTCGTCGAAACCGCCCACCAGACACATTTTCGCCTTGCCACTGGCAATCGTTTCAACGCCTGTCTCCAAGGATTCGATCGATGTGGCACATGCCCCTACCGGAGTGCGAATAGGCCCGGATGAGGCTAATAGAAGCATGTTGACCCACGCTGGCGTTGTGTTGATAAAGCTTTCAGCCATAATATCGCTCTGCACCGGCTTATCCATCTTCCTATCCAGGAACATCTTCCTCAACGACTTCACACCGCCAAGCCCGGAGCCTAGACAGTTCCCGATATCAGAGACGTGGATGTGCTTGTACAACTCAAACGAGTCTGTAATGCCGGATGCCAACAACGCTTCCACGGTGCTGATCAGCGTGTACAGTGTGACTGGGTCGACCTGCGAAACAATGTCCTCAGGAATGCCGTAAGTGCGCGGGTCCCAGCCCTGGGGAAGTTGGCCAGCTACCCTCCGTGCTTCACCCAGCGCCTTTGGCACCAAGAGGCTGGCACCTTTCCTGAACTGTACCAAGACTTCTTCACCCCCTTCGCCGTCATCATCATAGACGTCGACTTTATCGCCGTGCGCGCGCCGAAGCTGCTCTGCCATGTCCTTGGACACTGAGAACGGCGGCAGGTCCTCCTCAACCAACATCTCCTGGATCAGCGACGGGTCGCTTCCTGATTCCGCGGGCAATAATCTAATACCGCTGTTTTGCAAAATCTGGCGCTCGTAGCGGTCCTTCATGTCGGCGGGATGCACTGGTTTGCTCGACCCGGTATCCACCCACCCGTGGTACTCCTGTCCGTCGATCTTTCCATCGTGGTTCTTGATCAGGCCCATGATCCATGCCATTTCGATACACCCTTCGATGGACAGCTCGCCGTGGGCTTCAATGTCCCAGCGCGTGCGCGCATTGCCCCAGGGCCCCAGCTCCGCAAAGCCGGTCAAAACTACTACTGAGTGCAAATCGACCATACCTTCTAGGTCTGTGTGAAAGGGTTCTATTTCCTGGGTCCAGTTCGGCAGAGGCGGGAAGGGGAGACGAAGGTTGGGTTGTGGCCTCAGCGGGGGAGTTGGATTTGTGGATGCCTCGTTGGAAGCCTCGTCTTCTGCTTCCTTTGCTATGGCCTCCTTTAGGCTTCGCTCTGCATCAAGGGCTTCTCGGATGCTCCTGAGCGTCTCCTTCAAGTTGGGCACGGCGTCTAGACCGCCGGTAAGATCAGCGAGGATGGGCCTGTCGTCGCACTCACACGCCAGCGGCGCGCTCATGAGCACGAGAAGGAAAGTCGCCATCTCACGCTGCGTTAAGGTACGCACATTGAGTGCCTCAATACCGGCTGCCAGCATATCGTTGCTGGCCATCAAACCCGTCCCTCGTGTCCAGCCGATCGAGGCGCCGCACAATGTCAGATATGGTGCCCAGCTCTCCGAATACCATTTGTCAAACAGCGGCTCAAGACCAACCTTCGACTCAGCATACAGCACATCACCGCCGAAAGCACCATGGTTTGGCGAAAGTGGCAGCAAGACCTGTGCAGGCCGGCAAAGTACCTGACCGCTCTCCTTCTGCTTTTTCACCGCACCCAGCAGGCGGACAACATTGACGAGCATGAGGCGATGAGCCAGCTCCAATTTATCGTTGATTCCATCCATTTCACGTCCTACCTCGGACACGGCGGCGAAGGGGACGATGTGGTCGATGTCCCATCCCAAACCGCCATCGGAGGTTTCGTAAATAAAAGACACAAGACTCTCCACGTCCTGCTTGCTGCTCTGGTTGAAAGGCACGACGACGAGTTCGGAACCGCTTGCTCCATTCTGGGTGTAGGCGTCGCGGTATACTTGCAGCGTGGTCGGTGAATAACTGCTCGTGGTGACCAAAACCCGCGCTCCAGCAGCTAGCAGCAGCTTCAAAAGCTCGCAGCCGATGGAGCCGGTACCGGCACCAGTCAAGATGACTGTTTTCCCTTGGAAAGAAGGGCTAGCGTGTTGAGTTTCGTGCAGGCGGCGGTCGAAAGCACTGCTCAGGACGTCATCGTCACGCCACTGCTGCGCAGATGTCCTCGACTTGAGCTGGACTCGTGGGAATAGCACATTGTCGTCTTCCTTCCGTGGCGCCTCTTCGATTAAAAGCTTTCCACGTTGATCGATAGATGTCTTGGGCTTTGTACCAGTGAGGTTCGCTCCCGGTACCGGTAGCGCGGTGATCCCCCCAGCCCTCACTTCCCCCATTAGCTCCTTCATACTTTGCAAGACCTTTCTCGCCGGCTCAGCATCCCCCGTCTTTGACGCAAGAAATTCTATGATCTCCTCAAGCCGCCCATCTCCACGTCTAGCAATCATCTCACACCGAATAACAGCAGCGTCGCCGTCAACATCTCCCTTGACGGGCGCGCCACTCCCGCATGGTGCCTCACCATAAGCCGCCTGGAGCAGGTCCTGCACAGCCCAGTTCCACCACGAGGAGAACTTACGTGCTTTTCGGGCACTGAAGATTGGCTTTACGCCACTGACGAATTCGTCGCCCAGTTCGGCCGTCAGTGCTGCAAGCTCAGCACTTAGGGCGTCACGCTCGGCACGCAGAAGGCGGAGCGCTGCAGCCTGCTCGGAGTTCGCGCCTCCTCTTCTTCCAACCCTTCTTCCCTTTCCGTTCATCTGCATGTCGTTATCGTCATCTCCAAACGGTTGTGCGCCAGAGATACTGCTGCGGTTGGTGCTGTGCTGCTGTTGAACATCATGAGCTTTGTCGATAGCAACGAGATCCAACCCTTTCTCGGCCGCATACCGCTTCACAACGTCGTCCAGCAGTGCCTGAGCCTCGGCATCCGATGCCAGCCTTTGCTGCAGTTGCTGCTGGTCGCCGCCCGAACAGCAGCGCAGTAGCACGTTTGACTGGTGGCCTGGCGGCAAACCCCACGCCATTTGCATGTGCGTACGTGCCCTTTGCTGCGTATAGCCGGCCGGCATGCGGGCTGGGAAAAAGCGAGTCAACAGACTGGAGGAGACTTTGCCCAGGCTGCTACTGCCCGAGGGCTGGAGGGCAACGCTGAGGTCGGTGAGCGGTACGTCTTCACTGCGGTCTGGGAGTGACGATGCGAATTCTGCGCTTAAGTCGCCGACGAGTTCGTTTTCGAGGGTGGAACGGCCTATGTGTGTCAATTGGGTGTGCTATTATCCCCCCGCGTTCATGAAACCCGTGAGAATACATGGGAATGTTGGGGGCTTCAAAGAACTGTGTTGTTTCACTGACCTCCTGTCAATATCTTTATTGTATGTGATTTGTTGATCTCGTGCGATGGCTTTTTAAGCTTCGAAGAGACAATAGCAACCAATATATCTCCCGCAGATACAGAGACGTCTGGTATCTCCCGTGCGGGTGCTAATGGTGCCTGTATCTGCTGCGTTGCCGGAACAGCAACATCGGTTTGAGGTGCTGCCGCGCTTATTGTAGATTTGCACTCTTCTACGATCGGCTTCTTCTCCTTCTCATTCTCGCTCCGCGGAATGGCTGTGGCAATCGCATCGTTTGTTTCTCCGTAGATTTTCTCCGCGTCAGTCTGATGGCACAGGATCTCTCGCTTGCGCGGCCGAGCAGCGTCTGCGATGCTGTGGCGCGCAGCCAGCGTCTTCTTTGCCATTGACGCCAAAGTATTGGTTGGGCCGACCTCAATCATGCGGTCGATGTTCTCTTGCCCGAAAAGAACATCTTGCGTTTCGATCCTATGTGCATGTGAGAAAAGTCCGCTGGGAAAGGGAGATACGGGGCGGCGGAGTCGTACCATCTCACTGGGGATGCGAATTGGTAGCTATCACGAATCAGTCGGATATATTCAAACAAGTCCAAAAGCCCAAGTTCACTCACGCCAAGAGCTCGAGCAAGAGAGCGTACGAGATGTCGTTTTCGATGTCAGGATGCATTGTGTGATAGAGGCGATATTGGGTATCAGGACGCGATCAAGGAGAAGTGTTCAAAGAAAAGGAAAACAAGTTGAAGGAGGGACCAAATACCGACCAAGTAGGAGACTGTGACTGTATCTGAATAAGTAACAGCAGCTCGCGACCAGCATGTTCAAAGCAGCGTCACGTGACAGTATGAGTGGTCAAATCAGCGTAAGCCGCATTCCAGCCTTCAACTTCTGACGCATCAATGTTTCGTTCATACTCTATGAGCACATAAAAATTGTAATCAAAGTACACAGCCACGATTACGTGACTCAGAAAGTGAGCTTCGACGGATCAGACGACTGTTGGGCTGAGGTTCACACAAGAAACGCTAGTCCTGAAAAGGGAATTTCTGACTCTCGCGCGAATCAGACCTGACATCACGTGATACCGCCTTGAAAGTGCTGGTCGCCAGCCGCTGTTACTTATTCCGACCAGCAGATGATTTTTGTTCAACTGATTCATTTCCCTATTCATCTTTTAACAGGCCATTGAACCATTCCCCAACGCCCCTGCTTGAACTTCTGTACCCTGCAGCTATTTCGGCAAAACTTCACCAATAACACACAAAATGTCCATTACCGAATCGTTTCCCCCTCCACCGAAAGAGTCCATTGGTGGGTACTACCAGACTGCTAGATCAACTGTATACAAAATCGTTAACACAACCCTGACCAGATTGGGCAAAGCTTGGAGCTTCTGCTGTTGAAGGTAGTCACCTGCATGACGAAAACGCAGGGAAATAACGCTAAATGTAAACTACTGTAGACAATGGCCACAATGAGTGCAGTTACGACGCTGAGACAGGTTGCTGGAGCGAGCCTATCCTTGTCAAAGACCCATGCATCAAAGTCCACGGCCTTGCCCCAGGACTGAACTACGGTATTTTCCATGCTCTGGCAAATGACATCTACCAAGCTAACAAGCTCTGTGTAGGACTGCAAGCATATGAGGGCATGAAAGGTACATAGTTCATTCACAACCTCGTCCCAGTCCCCGTTTCATTTCCATCCTTTCGTTCTAAAACATGGTACAGCATACCGCGGCCCGGACAACCAGATCTATATCTTCCAACCAGCCTACCACGCCGCACGCATGGTCACTTCCTGTGCTACTGTCTCCATTCCTGCTATCCCCCCTTCCATCTTCATGCGTGCTGTTAATCTGGCCGTCGCCCGCAACGCTGAACTCGTGCCGCCGCACGATAGTCCAGCGCTGCTGTATATCCGGCCTGTAGCCTTTGCTTGCGGCGCCCATCTAGCACTGACGCGGCCTCGCCACTTCCGCCTCGCTGTCTACGTTGCCCCAGCCACTGCCTACCACGGCGTTGCTGGAAGGGCACAAGATGCGCTTGTTATGGAGTCTTTTGACCGCGCCGCGCCACGCGGTACCGGACATGCTAAGGTTGGTGGTAACTATGCCCCTGTCGTGCGCTGGAGTGAGGACGCCAAAGCGCGCGGGTTCGGCATGACTCTGCACCTGGATAGTCGCACACAGACCGAGATTGAAGAATTCTCGACGTCCGGCTTCGTTGGCGTACGCAAGGAGGGCGGTGGTCGAGGCTTTGTGCTGGCGGTACCGGATAGCGGAAGCATTGTTGAGAGCGTGACGAGTGATAGCGTCCTTACCTTGGCGGAGGCCAAGGGGTGGGGTGTCGAGAAGCGAAGTGTGGGTTTTTTTTTCTCCCCCCAAAACTGTTTCACCGTTAAAGCAGAGAGCGATGAATCGATGCATTCTTCGTTTTTGGTTACTAACGGAACGCAGATCCACTTCTCCGAACTCCGCTACTTCTCAGAGGTTTTCGCCGTTGGGACGGCTGCAGCACTCGTGCCGATCAAGTCCATTACAAGGGAAAGCACTGGGGAGATATTTGTTTTCAATGGCGGAAGCACAGAGCCAGGGCCGTGTCCGTCGGAAATGACGTCTGCGCTTTCGGACATGCAGAAGGGAAAGATGTTGGACAAATTCGGATGGAGAGTTCGCGTGGAAGATGTCATAGAATCCGGAGACTGTACCTCTGAGAAGTCATAGTGGATATTGATGGAAGCGTTATCCTGTTGTATGAGTAGTAGAGTACACTTATAGACCTCTTTTTTATTTATCTACTTTCATCTTCTCTTGAATCATGGCATGCGTACGTCTCCCTATGAAAGTTACAGTGTTTTGTTTACTCTATTGCAAGGACGATTGATAGCTTCAGTGATCTCTTTTAAGCTGCAAACGCAATCAAAGAGTCAATAGATCATGGAATTAGAAGCAAGGCTAAGAATAAAGTACCGCGCAACAGGTGGAGTTGTTCTTGTGATGTGCTGCTTCAAACATGCTGGCCGCCAGTCGCTGTTACTTATCCACATAGTTGTTCTTAAAACCCCGAGTTAATAGAGCAAGATCAAAACAACCAGATGAAAAAATGATTAGATGGAGAGTATGTAATATTGATTGTATGGAAAGTATTTACTATTATTCCCTTGCAACAACGCCGTATACTTACAAAACCATGATTGGAAAGAGACTGGTAGCCATATCACTTTTCACAGGACTAGTGACAGCTCTGACGCCTTGAAAACCTAAGTATTGAGCCCTCTTTGATGCTTGTGACACCCCCGTGGAACAGTTGGTATTCATCCGGGTCATGCCGGCCTAGCTCACCTTTCACTGGGTCGCCGCCACCCACATCACCTGTCGGACCCAAGGGTATCTGTATGTCAAAGTTCCATAGAATCGTAGCCATGGTTAGCATTAGCTCAACCAATGCCAAGCTCTTTCCCACGCAACCGCGCGGTCCGGAGCTAAACGCGTGCATAGCCTGGTGCTGAACTCGTCGGGTATCTGCCTCATTGCTAGGCATTATCCAACGCTCCGGCACGAAAGCATGCGGGCGCACAAAGTAGGCCGGGTTGCGGTGAATGGCGTAGATGGAGGTACCGACGTCGGTACCGGCTTCGAAAAAATGGTCGTCGATTTTGATGCCGCCACCCGCCACCTCGCGGAACAATGAGGCGCCAATAGGCGGCGTCAAGCGCAACGTCTCAACAATACAAGCACGTAGGTAGACGCATGAATTAAGTATGGCGCCGGGGCGAATTGAAGTGTGCGTAGTGAAGGTGGCGCGGACCTCAGCACAGGCGCGCTGGTAGGCATGCGGATGCCGACTAATGTAGAAGAAAAGTGCGGAAAGCGCAGTTGAAGTTGTGTCGGAACCTAGGCGGATTGTCAGTATCTAATAGCCTCAAGATGAGAGAGATGGCTGAGAGACTCACCAGCGATGACGAGAGTGGTGCTGTCGGCGTTGACTTGCTCAGTGCTCAGCCCTTTGCCGGTTTCCTCGTCCTGCACCTTGAGAAGTACCGAGAGAACGTCTCTTGAATCAACAGAGGGCTTCATCTTGTAGCGGTCATGAAGAAGCTTGCCCATGAACTTCAAGAAAGCATTACGGGCCAAGATGGACCTTGGGAACAGCTTTTTGTCTAGCCGCCACCACGTGAGCCTAGGGAAGTAGATTAAAACGTTAGTTCGGATGTTCGAGAGTGCAATTGCGTCGACGACGTATCGATATGCCGTGCTACCGATAAGATTGTACTTCAAGCCAAAGACAACCTCGGCCATGATGTCGAACATCAGGTAGCTGCTCCATTTGGCCATATCCTACGGCTCTGACCAGCTGCCATCAGAGGGTGCCAGTTGGTCGCACAGTCTGTTGACATGCGTCATGATTGTCGGTTCGTGAGCACGCATGGCTGCATCCCCCATGCCTTGTCCGATGAGCCTGCGACGAGCCGAGTGCTCTTTTCGGTCTCGAATGGTGAGAACGCTGGGAGTGCGGTGGATCATGGCATTGTAGGCCTTGCTTTTGACCACGTTTTTGCCTGCGCCATAAATGTCTGAAGCATGTTAGAGCGCTCATCGAAAACTGCCAGAGTAGGAATTTGCCACACCTTTCATACCAGCAACAGTATTGACAAGTATGCGGTCAGGTCCGTAGCGTACGAAGTCACCTAGGGGGCTTTTAGTTTCTGGGAATGGCCGTGGAAATCACTGTACTGACCATACTTCCGGTGACACCTCCACATATCAATATGAATGTCTTATTTCCGTGCATGGTAACCGGCGTAAGCATTGGTTAACTTCGCGAGGAAGGGCCCGGGATATTTGGCCAGTGGATGCAGTTTGACCTGATATATTACATAGGAGAGGAACTACACATATAACTGATCAGATGGCACAGAGGATGAATGCAGAGGAGTTTTCTCACCGCGATAGCCAGCAAGGCCGGAGGTAAGAGGAAGAAAGAAGATAGCGTCATTGTAATGTTAATAGGAGATATGAGTATTCTTGACGCCAACAGTATGAACTAGAAGTGGGATACTTGACGTTATAGTATGAACTGGAAGGGTCATGCAGGCCTGAAATACAAACATGACTGTAACGGATGGCCTAGTTGGATGGACTGGTATGACGAATGAAAATAATTCTGATCTTTTATTTTCTGGGTGGCATCAGAAAATGGGGGCGGGAATCAGACGGGCGGAGCGAATGCGACATCACGTGACGTTGCTTTGAACATGGTGATCGCCAGCCGCTGCCACTTATTTAGATAAGATTATGAGAGTCGCTCAGGCAGTGTTCGGTCTACCATCTCAACGCTTAAAATGGCGCAGCCAATAATTCAGAAATTGCTGTTGGCCAGCTCCGTAGCCGTTGTTCTTTGCGCTGCGCGAAGGCTGTTACCAGACATTAGCCTCGTAACGCTTACTGGAGTGCTTGTTGTCCTCTCCAACATCAAGGTTTTCCCATTCATCTGGCACGTGAGTTTCCCCAGTAACCCATAGCAATCCAAGGCCACTAGCTAACATGTCTACATGTGTGCAGCTTCGTGTCTTCGCAGGATTTCTCTTGACATCTACTTCTTTTTCTGCCATCACTGAGAAACCCACTCGTCTCTTTGCATTGCACATCAGCACCTCCCACGCCCCACTCCTCGAGATTGACTACAACTTGCATAAGTCCAACAGTACCTACTTCAGCGATCTCGACATCTCGCGCTCCCGCCTTCTCCTCTCTCTCTTCCACACCGGCCTTTCCCGTCTCACCCACGACCATTCTAACACCCGCTGCAACATCGTCCTCGGCGGTACCGCGTGCAATTTTCGCAGAGCTATTCCACCGCTGGCCCGCTACCGCATGGTGTCGCGTGTTCTATGCTGGGACCGTAAGTGGCTGTATGTAGCCACGCAGTTCCGAGCCATAGGAGAAGATGAAAGGGTGGGGGAGGAGAGGGCAAATGGGAGCGGAACTGTTTACGCCACTGCTCTAGCCCGGTATGTCGTCAAGGCAGGGCGGGTCACGGTGCCGCCCGAGAAACTGATCGAGGCAGCAGAACTGTTTAGCGCAAAAGGCAGCCTTGATTGGGAGGAAGTAGAAAAGCAGAACGAGCGAGCGTTGTGTTACGTGCAAGGGTTTGCAGCGATGGATGAGCTGGATAAAGAGTTTGGGTTCCAGGGATGACTAGGGATGAAAGCGAAGAAGGGCCTCATTTTGAATATGTATCTAAGCTACTTGGGTATCGTTGACACATACATTTTGTTCGTTTTCTTCAAGTTATATACCTGTAGAGAGACAGAATTCGAAAGTCATGTGGTATCACGTGACACGCTGCTTCCAACATTGAAAGAACATCATTGATGGTGGTCGCCAGCCGTTGTTACTGATTCAAATAGGTTCAGACCCAGCATGAAACAAGGCTTCGAATATATTTTCCCTTCCTTATTTCGCTGTTGCCAAAATACCGCTATACCGTAAACAAGCGCTGCGAAGTATGTCAAGGCAGAATCGCTTGATAGATCGGAAATACCCTACACTTGATCGTAGCAGGATAAAAAACATGAAGTGGGATCAGAAAAACAACTGATTCGAGGGTATTGAGCCCTTGTTGGAGATCAGAATATGACCGTATGCCTATAAAAAAAGATCAGAAAATTGCCCCACCCGGAGGATTGGGACATGCGGGTGCGGGGAGATCAGAAAGATGATCGCGACTGATAATAAATTTATGACCTCAGAACTCACGCTCGCCGCAAGCACCCGTCCGATTTGAAACATACAGGCTTTCAACTTCAGGATAATCCCAGTGATTCAACCGGGCCAATTATATTAGTACTTTCCTCAATCCGTCTATTCATCAATGTGCGTCTGATTCCGTCAGACAATTGGAATGTCTTGTTCCATTTACACTGTCGTAACATTTCTAAAAAAAGCATTTCATTATTTGCTGCGTAGGCATGTGCGGGGTATACAGACTCGGGTTGATTATTCCTTGAGGCTTCACTATTCCAAAGACAAACCTGTATACGTAGAGGCATCTTGTAGAGCCGGCAAAGCATTGTATGAAAATCAGAGAAAACGGTGAACCGACAATTCATTGGCACTAGTATCAAAGGACAAACTAACTGGAAACCGTGATATCGCACATAAAGTCACTCATACTACTCCATCGCCGCTCTAAATTCCAACCAGTAAAGAAAACTTCATTCTGATCCCTTGAAGCGACCCCTTACAACTCATCACCTGCACTAGCCCATCGTTTCTAACCGCGAGTTCCGAAGGTTCTCATTGGATTATTGAAGATTTCGAGGTCAAGTTCTCCTTATCGTGTCAGTCCCCGGTGGAAAGGATATGGGAAATGACCTTCTTATCTCATTACTAAGGTAATATGGGGAGCGGATGAATTCTTACCCTGAGTGTCACGGGCGCGCTTGAGCGCCTTCGCCTTCTTCTTCTCGCGGCGAGACGGGAACGATGAGTCCGGGCCCCACAACACACGGCCAGGGTGGTAGACGTGAAAAGCAACGGTGGCCAAGAACATGGGCAGTGTGTCGAAGCAGTACTGTCAGGCCTCGTGGGTCGTCAGTTCTTTCGTGACGGCGTTGCCAGATTTCCCGGAGAACTCGACCACGCGGTAGATGATGCGGAGCTGCACTTAGCATTAGTAAGCCGCCCAAAAAATGCGTGGACAGGGAGACATGGGAGAGGATTGGTAAATTCTATCCATACCGTGATCAAGGATAGCACTCCAAGAAGCAGAAGTGTCAGGTTGCGCGCGCCTAGCGTTTCGGGCTTGATGGAGCGATCACGCAGGTTGCGTAGAAACAACACGGTGAGAAGAATGAAAAGACATATGAAGAGCTGCTGCAAGATGACGCCGCCCGTGTAGATATCGCGGCCTTTTTGAACGATGTCCTTCTCCTTGCTGGTAGCTTTAATGGCACCCCAAAGCTGCACAACAAACGCACTGGACAATCTGGCCAGCTTTGCATGTTGAAAAATGGGAGATACTCACAGAATATCGAGACAAACAAAGATAATTGCTAGAAGTGAGCCCTTCAGGCGAACGATGCGGTGATGTGGCATGAACATGTGCACCAGGCGGGCCATGACCATAAAACAGAAGGCGTTGTTCCACAGGGGAGCTAAAAGAACTAGGACGTAGGTGACGTTGTTGACGGCTTCGTTGGTAGGCTCCTCAATGCCAAAGCAGCGTATGATGAACGCTGCTGTCTGCCAGATGGCACTCATGATGAGGACCCATGTGTAACCAGCATGGTAATACACTGCTTGCCAGATATGGCCAAACAGCGTCAGTCCAAAAAGGAAGACAAACAGCATCGACGCGCCCATTGAAGGGCAATACGCGAACTGAAGGTTTGGCGTGTCGAGGGCTGCGTGAGGTTAGCGTGGCTCTCGGAGAACAATGATTGCTGCAACAATCTTACGGAGACATTCGGAAAACATGATGACGAAAAAATTGTTGTGGGATTGATTCTTAGTGATTGCAGCATGACTGGAAGTCGGGAACAGTCTTATTTACGGTTGTGGGCCAGAGGACGGCATCGCCAAACTGCATGTTTCTGACGTGAGAAGATGAGGTCGAACCAACAGTACAAAACTACCCAACAGCCTGGGCTGCAGCACGCCTATACCACAACTCACCAAATCCCACATGTCGTCGTGCTCGCCATCTCTCGATCGAGCCTTTGGGCCTCGTGTCGACCCTTGTCGTCGCAGTTTCGACTTTACTCAATTGTTTGAAGAATGCATCTTTAACATCGTACCTTCGGTGTTGCTGCTAGTGGCGGCCACAGTACGAATCGCCGCACTGCAGCATTCCCAGCGGCGAGTATCAAACAGTGTCCTTCGTGCGCTCAAGTTGATTGCCATATCATGTTTTGGCGCTGTGCAAATGACTATCCTGTTGCTGCGCTCCCTCGATGGTGCAGGCAGAACACCAACAGCTGTCGCAGCTGCCGCGACTTCAGTAATCGACGCGGTAGTTATGGCTGGCTTGTCGATGCGAGAGCATTCGCGATCGATTCGCCCCTCGTCGGTCCTTGAAGTCTACCTCTTCTCCACACTCTTTCTAGACGCTACCCGGGCCCGAACGGCTTGGCTAATCGACCAAGACAAAATATACCCCATTCTCACGACTGCGGGTGTTGCTGTCAAAACTGCCATCTTTCTTCTCGAAGTTTGCAAAAAGACAAGGCTCAGCCTCGAAGACAGAAGCAAAAGTCCGGAAGAGAAGAGCGGCGCACTAGGGCGGACATTTCTCTGATGGCTCGTCGACATCATACGCACCGGATATCGCAAGATACTCACCCTTTCCGATCTTTATCCACTCACGAATGAAATGGAATCGGAGACTATTGGTCTCAGATTCGACAAAGCTTGGAGGGAAGGTAAGTGTGCCGGCTTCCAGCCAGCAGTAAAGCAAAACCAAATGGGTTAATTTTTACACGAATAGTTTATATCAAGCCAAAATCCGCACTTTTGCGCAGCCTCTGGCAGACTATGCGGCTCCGTTTCTTGGTGCCTGTACTACCGAGGATGGTTATGATTGCTCTAACCTACTGCCAACCACTGCTTATCGAGCGTGTACTACTGCTCCGCAAAGAGCCCCTTACAGAAAGCAGTCGGAATAGAGGATACGGCCTTAACGGCGCATATGGACTCGTCTACGCAGGAATAGCTGTGAGTTGCCCTTCCAGTGTTTGTCCTTACCATCTTTTCACACTGAACTTGATAGGTTTTCTCCGCAAGCTACTGGTTTCATGTGTCCAAGGTCACGACTCTTGTTCGAGGAGCCATTGCCTCAAAGGTTTACAGCAGAGTCCACGATCTGAGCATCATAAACACAGATGATTCAGCAGCCATGACGCTGATGAGTACCGACGTGGAGCGCATTACCATTGGGTTGACTATGATGCATGAAACCTGGGCCAATGTAGTCGAGATCGTCATCGGCGTCTACTTGTTACAGCGGCAACTCGGCATGCCAGCCTTCGTCGCACTGGGCGTCGCACTGGGTGAGTGTGGAGCGGAACCAAAGCGATAAAATTGACTTCTGATCCAATAATACAGGCTGTGCGACATTCGCAGTCGTCCTGGGGTCGACGGCCGGCAGACGCCAAAAGCTATGGATGGAAGCGGTGGAAAAACGAATAGGTGAGTGGTTCTAGATGTATCAAAGACAAGACGTACTGACAAATGGCCAGGTGCAACTGCGAGCATGCTCAGCTCCATGAAATCAATCAAGATGCTCGGGATCTCCACTCAATTGGGTGAGGCCATCCATAAGATGCGGCTCGATGAGATCAGATCCGCAACCAGTTTCCGTATCTTGCAGATTATCATGATTACTCTAGGTACGATATATTCATAAAATGCTCATGCAAACTCAATCTAATTAGAACAAAACAGCACATATCCCACAAACCTTGTCACCGGTCCTCACGTTCGCGGCCTACACGCTGCAGCCAGGCTCACACTTGCTAGGGTTCTCGCAGATGTTCACCTCTCTCTCCATCCTCACCCTTCTTGCTGGACAGTTCGCACAGTTCTTCCAATCCATTCCCTCCTTGTTTGCTGCACTAGCCTGTCTCGGACGAATCCAGACTTTCCTTGTTGCTCCTGATCAACGTACGGACAACCGTACCAGCGGCTCGCTGCTGCCAGTCATTCTTCCCACGACCGATTTCTCGCTAGACGGCATGATCACTGACTTGATGGCGGCCTCGCCTGAAGCGGGCGCCTTCACCCGGCTGAAGAAATCCGCCGCACCGCTACCACCGCTGCCACCGATGAACGAGCGTTGGGATGCCGTGCACCTGAGAGGCGCCAGCTTTGCGTGGACTGGGCAGCGCAGTGGCGGAAATCAGAAGAAGGAAGAAAAGGAGGTGTTACACGACGTCACGGCCAACCTGCCCGCCAACGGGCTCACAGTCATCATCGGTCCTGTGGCTAGCGGTAAATCAACGCTGCTGAAGGGTGTGATAGGTGAGGTGCACAACACGGCTGGTACAGTGTGGGTGGCGTCGCGCAATACCGCTTTCTGTGATCAGACGCCGTGGCTCCGCAACGCCACCGTGCGACAGAACATCCTGGGCTACGGGATTTGGGATGCCGAGTGGTACGCTGCAGTCGTGGCGGCGTGCGCGTTAGAACAAGACCTCAAAAGGCTGCCACTAGGGGACCAGACGGTAGTGGGGAGCGAGGGCATTGCGCTGAGTGGTGGACAGAAACAGCGAGTTGTAAGTACCCCCAATCAGACCCCCAAGAGAAGCTGACTGATGCAATCACGTAGGCAATTGCCCGTGCCGTCTACGCAAGAAAAGACATGGCGGTGTTTGACGACGTGCTAAGTGGTTTGGACAGTACGACCATGAACCATATCTTCCACGCTGTGTTCGGGAAAGACGGGCTCCTCGGTTGGTTGGTTGGTTGGTTGGTATTGATTTACGTCCTATAGAGTTGGCCGTAGGCCTTCCTGCTACATAAGCCTCCCATGGGGCATGATGGACGTGCCGAGCACCTGGTGTAGTGAAGGCAGATCTTGTTGTTGCTGCCCTGTATAAAGGGAAAGTAGAGAGCCGGTTGGTCCTTAATCCTCCTCTAAGTAAGAAAAGTAAGGAAAGGTTCGTGCGTGAAACGCGTTTTCTAAAGCCTATCAGGCTAAAGTTCCTGGCTCAAAGCCGTTGTGCGAGTCCAAAGGACGGAAAAACAGTGATCTCTAGGGCGTTACACCGCCTCAAGATTAACATAAAAAAGGAATTATAAAACAACGAAACTATAGAAGTAAAAGTGAAAGTAAATATAGAGCTAGTAATAGCAGCTTCAGCCGTCTCCCCTATTAGTAGTATAGGGACATGATACACAGACTAGGAAGCTCTATCCTAGTTCTACTAAGTATACCCTATAGCAAGTATAGTGTCTAGGGGAATCTTTATAGGTAATTAGGTACCCGCTTAGGTGCCTATCCTACCTAGGTAGTACCCTAGCGGCTGGATATAAGTTCTAGAAACGCTGTAAAGTCCTCTAGGTGACTAAGTAGTATCTTTAGGTACTCCTTACCCTCACTAGGGTCAGCTAGTGGCTAGGCTGGTCGTTATAGCCATAGCCGGAAATGTTAAGCTATATACTGGTAGTAGACTAGGTAGTCTAGTATTTTATTATCCCTATAGATATAAGTTAGTATAGTATTATTATACTGGAACTTTCTATAGTACTAGGCGAAGTCGCCGTGCTTTATCCTAATTACTAGTAGCTGAGCTAGTGTCTACTGGCTAAGACTAAGTGTGAGGAGATACTGAGTAGCAGGAAGGCGAGAGCGAAGAGATAGCAAAAGGATAGTATTCAGCCAGAGATAAGACGAATCCTTAAGGGATTACTCAGGGCTCGGGCAGAGTAGTAATATATACTAGGTATCACGTGATAGGGATATGTCGCGTGATGGGACAGGTAAGCTGTCGGGCCGGATAGGCTCCGGGCGGGTTCCTGGCCCCTTCTGACGTAGATAGGCGTAATAATAGCCCCCCCCCTTTCTTAAGGCTTATCCTAAGCCTTAGGAGGTGGTTTCTGTCGGCTATTAGGGAGCTTCGCGAGTATTAGGGCGTGGCCTTATTAGTGGGCGACCCCCGTCCGCTACCCTAGAGTAGTTCTAGGCGGGTTGCGCTGTCTTAGCGACCTATCCCTAGGTAAGTCCTGAGCTAGTGCTAGTGCTTTAGAGGTCCTTGCCCTATGCATAGTTTCTCGCCCGCTGGCTAGCTCTTCCGCGCTAGTTACCTAGAGTAGCTGTAAGGACTACTCTATAATCTCTTACTTAAGGGCCTTATAGTATTACTTATTTACTAGACGTGTCTAAGAGCCGCACTCTGTTACTACGCTGTAGGCTATCTAGGTGTATTACAGGGGGTTCCTATATAGGTTCCTACTTGACCCTATAGGTGGTTTATATTACTACGCCTTTACC
>JAGQEM010000107.1:0-26650 GCA_019202945.1 Corynespora olivacea
ATTGGTGGTGTTGTGAGGGGGTGAAAAAGATGGTGTTTCACGATCAGCCGGGCGTTACGCGACCAGGGGCGTTACGCGCACAGACACGGTAAGCTTGATGTAACCGATAACGGCTTGACTAGGGGCGCAGACCACCAGCTTTGACCATGCCCAATACTTACGCCCTGTACTATACATAGTATGTAGGAAGTTGCTGTTGCTTGCAAGAGGCAGGTCATTTATCTCGGGCCTGACATTGCAATTGCTTTGGCGATCCTGGCCTGACCTTGTGACAGACCTGACCACCACCAGCCTCATCAATGCGCATCCTTCAAGACAACGGCAAAGATCAATGACTAAACGACGGTTTGTTGATAAGAAATCTCTAATAATAAACGAGCACCAGAAGACCCACTCTCCCCCCTCCCTTCACCTTCTCCCCACCCTCCAATTCCACCAAGGATTGATCCGATTCAAACCCACCGACCTCACCGCCGCCCTACAAACACGTCTCAAAACCGACGATGGAGAACGAAAAGGCGGCGCGCAAGGCCTACGCATCTCACTCTCCCTTGTCTGGAGCACCGTGACGCACCACCGCCGCCGTTGTGAAGATGCCTTCGAGGAGGAATAGCCATTCCCAGCCTTTGAGTCCGCCTCGTCCACCGAGCTTGAGAATACCGGATGCGAAAAAGGGACTGATGGCGTTGCCACCGAACATGCTGAAGAAGAAAACCGCGACGTGCTTTGCCAGTTCGCGTTTCGTGTACCAAGTTGAAAGCGTGTAGACGCCACCAGGTATGTGACCTGCTTCGCAAAGCCCAAGGAATGAACGCGCTACAAGGAAGCCGGTTCTGTTTTTGACGAACACTTGGAGAGTAGCTACGAGGCTGAAGATGAAGACTTGTGCCGAGAGCTATTCGCGCGGTCCAATCTAGCCAGCTTGCCATTGGAAACACCGACGTGTTGAAGTATCAGATTCGACGGTATCTGTAGGACCACAATCCCGAGAAACATCAAGTGAGTTTACATAGATGTTCTTTGCGAAACCGTCTGTGAGTGCGGAGGTGAGGTTCATGCGATCAAGTTGGAAGACGAGGAGACCGAGGAAAAGTAATAGGAGGACTATAAGGTCGACTCTGCACAACCATTAGTGCTACATCTTAAACCAGTGGACTTACCACTTGATTTCTTCTTGCTCGTGAGCCTGCAACATTTTTCTCGATGTCGACAATGTCATTCGAACTCGCATCACTTGGCGGTGTCTGTTCAAGGACACCTTTCCCTTGCTCAGCCATATCAGAAGTTCCACCTACAGTTCAAGAGGTTATCAAGATCTAGAACCACCGAACAGCTCCGTATATACGTCGTTCGACCCGGACGATGTCCTCATTCAACCCTTCCATCGCGTGTCCCAATTCCCAGACCATGCGCTTGGTTCTAGCTCGGCATCGGCATCCACCACTGCCACTCTGGTGCCGAATCAACAACTCTTCGATGCAGATTCATCTCATCACCTATCCAAATTAATGGTAACAGTGTCGACAAGGCCTGACAGGTGGTTGGGTAAACCGCCAAGCTATGATAAGACCAGGGTTAGACGAATTGCGCCATTACGACGCAGGATATCGCAAACTCGATAAGCTGAAACTGAGCGAACATGCGATTGCATGTTCTATGTGGCGTCATCGGCGTATTAAGACGCGTGAGCCGAGGGGAGAATTTTTGTTTGTAAAATAGGCGACGACCGATTGTCGAGTACTTGAGGACTGTCCGATGCTCACCGCTCGCTTGCTGTCGAACGAGAAAGCGAAGGACGTAACTCTTGATAAGATCGAACACCCCGTTGAGAACTTGCGAAAGCTGTGCTGGCTTTCCCGAATTGAGCACACCTAGTCGCGTTCAAAATGCCCGCGCCAGCAAAGCGCGTCGCAGTAATCGGGCTCGGCCCATCCGGCGCCATCGCAATCGATGCATTGGCTCAAGAGAAAGCCTTTGACATGATTCGTGTATTCGAGCGCAGAGAAGCTCCCGGTGGTTGCTGGTGCGCTTCTTTCAATCATACAGGCAACTTCACAACTAACATGGTGCAGGCTCGAGGACCCGTCACCACATCCGGATCTGGAGCCCTCATCCTTCGATTCTCTTGCCACACGCAGTGCCGATCTTCCTCCCAAAGTTCCAGTCTCTCTTCCTGCGCATACATCGAAGTTGACGCAACTGCGATATGCTGAGTCGTCAGTGTATCCGTACCTTGAAACGAATGTGGACGCCGTTCCGATGTCTTTTAGTCAAGAACCGATACCGACTCAGCGAACGGAGCTTTCGATATCTAAGCATGGCGATGACACGCCATTCAGACACCACTCGGTGATTAGAAATTATCTCGTTGAATTGGTGAGCAGAAGAGGATATGAGAAGCTCGTATCGTACAACACGACTGTCGAATTAGCGGAGAAGGTCGGCAAAGAGTGGCGGTTAGTGCTGCGAAGGGAAGCCGAGCAGCAGGATGAGTGGTGGGAAGAGCGCTTTGATGCTGTGGTCGTAGCGAGCGGGCACTACAGCGTGCCATATATTCCAAGGATCGAGGGTCTGGGTGATTTTGCGCGCGCGAGACCTGGAAGTGTAAAGCATAGCAAAATGTATCGCGGACGAGAGGCGTATCGGGGAAAGGTATGGCACAAACTCTTCGAAAAGGGTCTGGACCGATATTGATGATTGAGTAGAGAGTTGTAGTTGTGGGCGCCTCGGTATCTGCGGCCGACATCGCATACGACCTTGTAGGCGCCGCGAGAGGGCCGGTGTACGCTGTCATTAAAGGCCACAAAGCCAATGGCTACTTTGGCGATGTTGCATTCCATCATCCAGGTATCGAGGCTAAGCTATCGATCTCGCACATCTCAACCTCCCATGGCGAACGAAGCGTCCATTTCATTGACGGCACATCTGTCGCCAATGTCGACGAGATCATCTTCGGGACGGGATACTCATGGTCATTGCCATTTCTACCCAACGTCGAAGTTCGCAACAACCGTGTACCTGGGCTATATCAGCATGTAGTCTACCAGCAAGATCCCTCGCTACTGTTCGTCGGAGCTGTAGGAGCTGGCTTGACGTTCAAAGTGTTCGAGTGGCAAGCCGTCCTCGCTGCGCGCATACTCTCAGGTCGTGCAACGCTACCCCCGTTGGAAGAGCAGCAGCTTTGGGAGAAGGAGCGTATTGGCAAGAAGGGCGACGGTGCGTTGTTTACCTTAGTTTTTCCGGACTTTGAAGAGTACTTTGATACATTGCGGAAGCTTGCTGGTGAGCCAAAGGTGGGCGAATCAGGTAGGAGGTTGCCGGCTTTCGATCGCAAGTGGCTGGAAATTTTCATGCAAGGTCACGAGAGAAGGAAGAAATGGTGGAGAGAGGAAAATGAGAAGGCGAGAAAGGAAGGGATGGTTGTTCGTGCTCGACTTTGAGAAAAGAAGAGCTCTGTGACAGACGAATGCAGATGACTGTCGATGCGTTGCATTGCCTAGAACAAATTAGTCTATCTGGTAGCGTGGCTTCTACGCTCGCCTCTCAGTCATGCTTTGAACGACATGGGCATCTTCTGGCCTGGCAGCTCCGAGAGCCAGCCATCGATATCTTCCACAACCGTACTCTTCACCGCACAAGCATTCATCTCAGGAACGGTCTGGGTCTTCAATATCCCCTGCATGCCTGGGCTTCCACACGCGTGGAACATGCAAGAACTGTTCATTGCACGCTGTAGCGAGTCACCCTTCCAGCCGAAGAGGTAGTCGGCATGAGTCCCATAGCCCTTGTCATCGTTGTACGACCAGACAAATGGGTTCGAACCGTCTTTCGGCCACATGTCCTGGAACACCGATGTGTCCCACATCGTCTCGTATGCGACCTGCGGCACACGAACTGGATGGGAGGCTGGGCATGGCGCTGCTTCAATGAAGCCGCCTCGAGGATTTGTGGTTGAGTACATGTGGCTCTGGTGATCAGGACTGTCGGTGTCTTTGCCATTCCAGCAAGCCGGAAAGTGATGAATCGCCATTATGCCGGCCGGGCACGGCTCTTTTGGGAAGTCTGGCGTCTCAAAGCCACGAGTGAGAATACTCTGAAGGCATGTGTATCGCAGACCGGCCTTTGAGCCGTTGACGCTGTCTATAGTAGGGCTCCCAACCGTCATGCGGAAGCCCTGAGGGTGCGTCAGCCTGATGGGTCTTCCGATAAAAGCTCGTTGAAGTGATATGCTTACGGGTGGAAAAGCAGTAATGTAGTTGTCGCCGTTGCTGTCGAAGTCTTTCTGAGTATAGTAGACGGTCATGCCGCCTTTGATAGTGGTATCGTTCTGGCCTTCGTAGCCCAGCTGAGCGTTCGGGTATTGAGGCACTCGTTTATACGAACCATTTTCATGTCTGAAGTACATCGCTGCTGTCCAATAGTTGCTGTTCGCGATTGAGCAATGGCATCTTGATTGAATGGGGATACGTGCCTGAAATCTTCCGAGTAAGCGCATGTTGTACAGTTTGCCTGCTCCCCGATGTCGCCCGTCATAGTGGCGTTGAAAGCATTACCGCCAACAATTTGATGCACATGTGCCGAAGGTACACTTCCAGGTTCAACGAGTGGATCAAGACGTTGGATGGACACGGTAGAGCATCCGAATCGGATGGCGGCTTGGGATAGGCCGGTTTGAAGTAAAAGATGATGAAGCTTCATGTTGTACTGAAGTCAATAGAAAATGCCGCGCGATAGGGCTGTTGTTACGGGATGATATGCCAGATGGGAGGTGTAGCAGCGCAATTCTCATGTCTCTTATACATGGAAATGCAGGCTATTCCCTTGAATGCGATGCTGATAGCCACTAATTAGTTAGGCTCTGGTTTCGAATATCGAACCTCATCTATTCAAGTTGGCGATGCAGATCTTGTCGTCCGAAGCGGTTACATCGCGAATTAGATGAGTGCCGAATATGTTGAGGTATCACGCTGTATATTGGACGTTGCCCCGTGTCGCTGTGCCGCACCTTCAACCAACTACCGAACCCTTGGTTACTCTCTACTTATGCGCTTGTGGGGAGCGGTGAATGGCTACCAAGATAGGACACCGCAATGAGGAGCCATGTGGCTTAGAAGAGTCGCAACCTGAGTAGCGCATAGTGGACGATTTGTTCAGTGATGCTACCAATTATTGATATGTCGTCGTGCACACCAGGTCCTGCTCGATAGATGGGATGACGACCGGGTAGCCCGTGAGGGGCACAAGATTGCCTATTCCTTGAAAAGTACGGCGTTTGATTCAGATGGCCGGAAGATGCGTATGTTACCAGGCGAAGGTAGATGGAACGGCCTGGAGGTGAAGGAGAATAGCGCAGGCATGCACAGTAGAGTGGAGGTGCCGCACGAGAAGCGCGTGTGCACGGACGGACGCGTCTCCCGTCTCCGCGGCAGGAGCGACGCGCTCTGTCACCACTCAACCACCAACCTTCACCATCCACCATCCCATGTAGTATTGGGTGAAGGGATCGCATCTCGCCAGGCAGCTCGGCACCCCGTCAGATCAATGGCTAAATGCAAAATCCATCGCTTACTACGCCTCAGACGATGAGGCATAGAGTCTCCCGAGCACTTACCAGCAGAATCCTCCTCCAGGACACATCCCGCCATGTCGGCCACTTCTATGGATAGGAATCTGCGCCCTGTGCGCTATAGGGCTTCATTGTTCCACTTGTGCAGAGCTCCTCGCGCATTGAGAAGGATTGCTGAGCTTACCAGAGTGTGGTCTCAGTCCGCATCGACAATCTTACGTGCAAGGCACTTCAATCTCATCACATGGGCTTGTCAGAGTGTCTGATGGAACACTGTGTCGTATGATGCATCTCAAAATGGCCAGGAAACATCATATGGGGCGCCGTGATCGTTCTACGGTACCGGAGGAACGTCCTCATTCGACGCCTATTTCGAACGCGTCTTCCAGTTTGGTCACAGCTCAGGTCAGCGGAAGACTTCGCGTATGTCCCCCTGATCTCATTAGCATTCAACTCTCACCCAAATACGTCGTTGAAACGGCGCACGTTCACCGTCTTGGGACGCTCAGCTTACCTTTCGTATCCGTAACCTTCCGCTGCCCAATGAAGGACCGACCATCAAATTTTCTTCATGGCTCAAGAGTACACATGTCATCTGCTACATCTAATCTTCATTACTACCTCGCTCACGCTTGACAGTCGACGACAAGGAGGCGTGACACCTGTGTCTCCACGTGCAGCTGAGTGGCTGCTGACAGCACAGATACCCAAGACCAGGTACACTGAGCGCTTTATCCGTCAACAGTCGCTCACCAAACCCTCTGCAATTCCTTCAAAATGTTCTAGAAGATGCACGGGCTGGTATTGGCTTCGAGTACAACCGTTTGTCATACGTGCTGTTGGTCTAGTCGCGCGCCTTCCGGTGAATGGTCCTTGTGTTCCGAGAAGGATGTAGTAACTATCACACATCTTGGTAGTGGTGCTTGGCCAGCAACTGATGGGAGCATCGAAAAAGTCTATAAGAACACCAGCTTGTGCACCATGACCTCTCCCCGCCTCGCCGTCGCTCGTTTCTTTGATCGATCGTTCCTTCACATCTTTGTCCGAGATGAGGGTCACTTACATTACCGCAGCATGGCTGCTCACAGCTGTCTCCTCTGCATCACCAGTCGAGAGTCGGGATGCATCTCAACTTGCGTCGAACACCCCATTCATCTTCGAGAAGCGTCAGGGCCCTGGTTCTTACTATGCCATCACTGGCGCAACGGGTGGTATCCAGCCCCGAGTAGAGATACGTAATCTGGAAAAAGCTGGCGGAGAAATGTGGAACCTCTTCCTCCTAGCTATGGCGGACTTCCAGGCGATGGATCAAGGGGTCCTTGATTCGTATTATCAAATCGCAGGTATGGGTAGAGAAGTTGATGCCATTTACTGTGCTGACATTCGAGACAGGTATCCATGGCATGCCTTGGTAAGCTCAGCACTGCAGCTTAGAGATACCACACTCACTCGGCTAGGACTTCCTGGGATGGCGTCCAAGGCACTGGCGCGAATACTCCTGGAGCGCAAATGGGTTATTGTCCGCATGGTCAAGTTCTCTTTGGTACTTGGCACCGACCATATCTTGTCTTGTTCGAAGTCAGCTTCTTCGATCCATCCAATCAAATCAGTACTAATCCATCATAGCAAAACTTACAGAAGGTTGCGACCGCTATCGCGGATACTTTTCCAACGGCTACTCGAGCTAAGTACCAGGACGCTGCCACAAAGATTCGCATCCCTTATTGGGATTGGGCGAAAGCACTCCCCAGCGACCAGCCAGTTGTGCCTCTCTCCATCTCCAATGAAAAGGCATCTGTAACGTTCCCGAACGGAACGACGGCTTCAATCGACAACCCGTTGTATGATTACAATTTCCACCCGCTCGATCACACCCAGATCAATGGGACAGTAAGCGCATTGTAGCCTATCAGCATGCTTATCTGACACTACCCAGGGTTGCACATTGGGTGCTGGTCCCAGCGGAGGTCTTTCGTCTGTCTGTGACAACATAGAGATGACAATCCGTGCAGGTCTGATCGTAACCGACAATGGTGCACTCGAATCGAACTTGCGAAAAGATCTTACTTCCCGACGGAGCTCCTTGTACGCGGTTTTATCGCAATACCAGCCATTCACGCAAGTAATTTCAGCCCAGACTTGCGGTTCTCTTGCGCGTGTCGGTAACCTGGAAACAATTCACAATCCAATCCATAATGCATTCTTTCCGGGACACATGAGTCCTAGTAGTGTCGCCGCTTTCGACCCAATCTTTTGGTTCCATCATGCGTGAGTTTGGCAGAACTTTTAGATTGGATCCAGAAGCTGATGTGTTCAGGAACGTCGACCGCCAGATTGCGTTGCATCAAGCGGTCTTTCCAGACACTTACCTTGAATCATGTGCAGCTGCGACAGGGACGTTCACGATCGAGTCGGGAACCTCGCTGGACGCCGGTTCTGGTGAGTGACACATCCCCCTATGTTCAAGTCGTAAGCTTGGTAAAGCGTCGCAAACCCTTTTGCATAGTATTGTACTATCACCGCTCCTTCAATCTAACGCAGATTAGCACTCACGCCATTCCACAAGAATGCTGCTGGTGATTTCTGGACTTCGACCTCCACTCGCAACATCAACAGCTTGGGTTATACCTATCCCGAGCTCGCAAACAGTCCTACCAATGCGACGATCGTGGCTAGTATCAAAGCACAGTACTCCGGACCATCTGACGTTCTTGTGACAACCCCAACTGTGAAGCGTGAGGGTCCCGTGTCAACGACCAAGGAGCTCTATCTCGCCGAGGTCAAGGTTCCACTCTATGGGCTCGATGATGGCGACAATGGAGCGGCTCCCTATAATGTGCTGCTTTTCTTGGGTGAGCCGAAAGGTGACTCAAAGCAATGGGCTTTTGGCGACAACTTCATTGGTACCGCATCGTCACTCGGTGGAAGGAATATCCAGAAGGATGAGAGTACCCCAGTCCCCATTGACTTGTCGGTGGTTCTGACCAAGGCCATCAGTGCTGGAGCTACTACCATGGAGAAGGCCAAGCAGTACTTGAAAGCGAATCTCAAGTACCGTCTCGAGCTTGTGAGTACAGCCATGCGTGAAGAATCTAAAACACAGATGTTTGTTGACATGTTGTAGGGTGGTGTCGAGATCCCAAAGACGAAGTTGTCGGCACTCGAAGTATCATTGATCAGCACTGAGGTTGAAATGGCTCAGTCGGACGATACTTTTGATCGATGGGTTGGTGGATTTAAAGATCATGGCAAGATCGAGGGTTGAGCGGCCCGATACTTGGCATCTCTCCTACTCCCCTCGCTCACCCTTCTTTTCTCCGGTCTACGTTCACAAGATCTATTTTTTCCGGTATGAATTTCCTCTTCAATGGCACTTTCTCATTCTCTTCTCCCTGTAATACCTTTTGCGCTCTACATCTACGACCTAAATCCGTACACATCTTCCGGCAAAATACAAGGTTCCGCCAAGTACATTAGATGAACGCGCCGACGTTCCAAATGACGCAACATCCCTTCCTCGGCTATATCCCTGCTTTGGATCTTTTTGTGGTCATGTTTCAATTGCATCTAGAAGGTGCACTGTATGCTAATAGTACGAGGTGCAGAGTGACCGAGAATCCACTCTGTACTCGTGCGTGTGAGAACGCCCGGTAAGCTTTCATCTACCGGTACACCAAACCTTCGACTTCTAGAGGCCTACTAAAAGACCCCGAGGACGTCATTAACTTCGAAGATAGTTTTCTGGAATTTCCAACGTATACATAGATAGCCCGACAGCATCATGAGGATCTCAACAGCTATCGCATCACTCATAACGCTAGTTTCAGCCAGCACAGATGTTTCATCCACCACCCGACAGAAACGTGATGTCCCCAATGTCGGTGAACATACGAGTAATCTCACTCTTCCCACCTCTTCAACACTTACTGACCCAGCTCAGTGCGCGGCAATATATCCTCGATAGCGGCCTGGACCTACAACGCCCTCGCCTACGCCGTTGTCACAGCCTCCAACTCCACCACCGACCTCACCTACCTCTGCACCACGTTCAACAGCACATCTTCTCGTCTCTACACCGCCTTCCCAGAAACCTCTGGCGACATCGCCGCCTTCGCACGTTCCACAATCTGCAGCTCTTCGACTGCGAACCCCCCGGCCCCTCTCCCCATCTGGTACTACACGCTCTGGTACATGAAATCCTACCTCGCGGGTATCTTCACCGTGCAAGGCTATTCCGGAAAGCCCTTCGAAAACGAGATTGAGAATGGAAAGTTCTATGCGGATATGTGTTGGTATCTTGAGGGGAGCTTGCTGAGGGGTGTTTGGGCGCCGAATCGAGATACGGATGAGAGTGGGGTTGATGTGGAGAGTAGTTGGTGTGCTATGAGTGGGTATTTCGGGAAGGGAGATTACTCCATGTACACGAATGCTTCGGTTTCCGACGACGTGGCGAAAGAGGCCGATGTACTCGTGTCGAGACTGATGGCAAGGACGTTGAAGCTGGTGTTGAAAGAGCAGGAGGAGGTCGAGTATATTTGCACCAACTACGCACGATTTGAGTCCGGCATCACGGGACTGGGACTCGTGCCGGCTCTGGTGAAAGAGATGGTTTGTGGTGATGGGAATAGAGCGGTTGTTGACGTGCAGAAGGCGAAGGGAGAATTCCTGAGTGCGATGACCGATTTGTTTATCTTGCAGTTGTTGGAGGGTGGGAATTATAAGGGGTATCATCAGTATCTTTGTGAGGTTTATAGAGCAGATGGGTTGGAGAAGGTAGGTTTGGATGGGGTTAGGGTTGTGAAGGCTGCCTGTGAGGCTGCGAAGGGGGAGGCTGCGTGAGGAGCTGGGAGGTTGCTACGAGTGGTGAAAAGTTTGAAGAAGTTTGAGTTGACTGGAATCTATGCGACCAAATATGCTCGCTAACAGATGAACACACATGCGCCCCCCCGACCTTCCGTATATTTCCTTCTCGTCACCGTTTCATGGCCCTTTCGTCTCCCACCATCTAGCTGAACCAAGCGTTGATGCTCCTCCAGTCCACATACTTTGGCCCAATCTTCTTCAGATCCGCAACGCCCAAATTCGCCGCATCGATAGCAACCTCATGCTTCAATAGCTGCACGGCCTTCGCAACGCCTTCGGCCCCATACGCATTGCTATACATGAACGGACGTCCAACACCAACCGCCCTAACACCCAGCGCCAACAGCTTCAGCACATCAGCTCCATACCTGACGCCGCCATCCGCATACACCTCAATCTGCTTGAAAATCTCAGGTGCCTCGTTGTAAATCTCTAGCGCGACCTCGAGCGACGACGGCGTAGTATCGAGTTGGCGACCACCATGGTTCGACAGATAAATCGCCTTTACGCCATTTTCCACGGCAATCTTCGCGTCATCTACCGTCTGGATGCCCTTGGGGATAATCGGCAACTTCGTCATGTTGCTCAACTTGTGGTACAGATCCCAAGTCAGGTAACTGTAGCTGCTATCCGCACTTCCGACACCATACCTCAACGCGCGATGCCGATTCCCATCAGCCGCCGAATCCACAGTCATGACAATCGCCTTGGATCCCGCCTTCTCGATGCGCGCGAATAGCGTCTTCGTCTCTGTATCGTTGTCCGTGAGATACACCTGTTGGAACAGCACCTGGCTTCCATTCTTTGGCTTCGCGGCCGCAATTTCTTCAAGCGACTTGGACGAGTACAAACTAGCCATGTACAAGATGTCGCCCTCCAAGGCGCCCTTGACTAAGCCCAACTCGCCATCCGCATGCGCGTATCCGGCCCTGGCGCATGGAGCGATGAAGAACGGAGCGCTGAAGTTGTGGCCTAGGATCGTGGTCGGGAGGGAGTCTTCGATCTTGGTGATATCGACCATGACGCGGGGGCGTAGCCGGAAGCGCTGGAACACTTCGAGGTTGTTGCGGTAAGACCATTCACCGGCCGCGCCGTTGCGGTAGTAGGTGTAGGCTGAGCCGTTCATTTTGTGTCGAGCGGCCCAGTCGAAGTCGGGGAGGCCGACGAGCTTGGTGAGCTCGGGAAGGGTGGCATTGGGGAGTGCGGCGAACTGCTCGTCAATACTGGGAATGGTTAGTATTGTGTTCTTCTGAGCAAGGGCGGTGAGGTTGATGATCTCTGTGCCAAAGATGGTATGGAGAAAAAGCAACATTACTGCTACCGGAAGGAAGCAACAAGATTGTTGAGGTTGGTAACATACCCTGTATCAGGTTCATTGAGGAAAGGGCGGGCAGCCAGAGCCGTGCTGGCAAGTGTGAGGATAGAAACACGCATCCTGTCGTATATTCAATGAGAGACTTAAGTGAGGGAACCAAGAAGAGGAGAACGACGAAATCAAAGGGATAAGAAGAAGAAGAAAAAACCTCTCCAGCGATAACGGACGTTAAGACCTTAATGAAGGGAAGGCGCAGTGAGAGCGAGTGGGTCCAAGCCGCTGTCAAGATCGGAAACGCATCTATCGTCATTTCCAAGACCCCCCGATCCGGGACTCGATTGGCCATCGATCCAGATAGGATTAACACCTTCACTTTTGGGAACGGGAATTCTCCTCTCACCCTGCAATCCCGCTTCCCAGTTGCTAAGGCCGAGTATTGCTCCGATTACATAACATCAGCGCTCATCGCCATCCCACGACGAATTTCTATACAGACAGCGTCCATATCTTCACCCAGAAAGTCAGTCATCATTTCGTCGAGATCTTGATTTGAGATGCGCATCTCCAGCTATCTTCCAGGAACGCACCCAGGTGATGTTGAAACAAACTTGGCGCATGAGGCAAGAATCCGACCTTCCCTACTCAGCCGCATTCTCACAGCGGTGCTGCTAGCTTCCTCATCCGGTATACTCGCCAAGGAATTTCTGCTGTGTTGACACTGTAGCCGACGATTGGTGAAATTTCCAAGGCCCAAGACGCAATTTTTGAATGACCGGGTCCTATTCGTAGGGCCAATCTCCGCCGAGCTCGTGTAGGAAGATTTTTTTTGCGCCGTCGTCGGGTCTTTGAGGTGTGGATACTGTGGTCATTTATTTGAGACTGACTGCTCGTGATTAGATGCGATGGGATAATAAGACGGCGTCTCTGGTTGTTGTTCTGGAACGATGGCTTGGAGATGGGCGTCGGAATGACCTCGGGAATTGATTAACGTGTTCATCGGACTTACTGTGTATAGTTAGCGCGCACGTGATGAGTATGGATCGCAGTGGTTTTGAATCACGTGGTCCGCTTTATCGAAGTTTTTTTCCCTCAGAGATTACAAAAATGGGCGGCGATGTTCAACTGATTCTCGAGTAAATGAATGTTACAATAACGATAAGAGGTTGGAGTCTATCGAGATATCGCAACTGAAAAGCTCGACAATATTCCTCCAGCATCGATGAATACTGAGAACTCAAGATGAAGGCTGGAAGACAAGTTTGAAAACAACCATGTCAGTGTTTCTCGATACGATTACAAAGCGCATTCAGTAACGACAGTTCGTAGTGCTTGGAGCAAAACGAGTCAGGAAGTCATGGGTGAAAGTCAAGAGACTGTTCACGCCTTCAAGGTAAGTAGTATCCATGCACTTCTGCTCTGACACTGTACCTACACATTTCCTATTGCGCCGTTTCTGATCGCTGCCCTCCTCACCAACATAAAAGTCTAAAGACTCCGATATAGCCCTACCCCGCAAATCAGAAACACGCACACATCATAGGTGGAGTTGAAGCGCCATCACCACATGGAACCAGTAGAACAGATGCCGCAGAACCAATAGCTAGAGTACCACGTGGTACATCAAACAGAGCACATCCGAACATTTGCATCGAATTCAGTCGGTAATCCGATGCCTCGGTCCATTTCCTAAATGCAGATCTCCCGTATGCAGTCAGAATGCGGGGTGCCTACCTGTTGCGCCAGACTTCAACCCCGCCTTTTCACATCGCCCTCAACTTTATTATTTTCATCCTATCTTCTGCTTCGGTCGGAGAGGAAAATTGCCACCTTTGCAAGATTCCCCTTTTACTATCATCAATCTTGCCTAGGGCAGCCGAGAGGCGAGAGGCGAGGCGAGGCCATGCGCGAAGAAATTCATGCGCAAAGAAAGAAATTCATGCATAAACGAACAAATTACCCACGGCACCCTGGTAGGGAACAGGAAGGTGTCGATCGCCGACTCCCAGGTATATTCATCCTAACAACACAATAATACCTTTATTACGTTGCAAGCGCCCGTTAAATCGCGTCGTACCCCAGCTTTTGCGGCAGGTGATTCAAAACCGAGGGACCTGATAAGTGCGCTATATCGCTCTAAGATGTAAGAAGCATCCGGTGGCTAACCTACCGGCAATGCGCTTCCACCTCCAGAGAAAACCACTCAGCCACAGTGACTATGAACCTCTGATAGGTGGCTATTTGCGGTGAGTGGTACCGTATGCGGAAAGGCGTCGCAATTGTGAATGCAGGAACGGAGGCACTAATTCGACGTCTTCTTCTGGAGCGAGATAGGAGTTGTATAAAGGAGTGCCATTGTCTCGAGGTATGGAGGACAGGCACTGCGCTCTCCTTTGCTTCGTCGCCCTCAAGCCCATCGCGAGCCGGCCCACTCCCTCCTATCCCATCTCAACCTTTCGCTGATTGTTGATCACCACATTCACTCCCACCACCGCCGCTATCATGAAGCTTCTCGCCCTTTCCTCCCTCCTGGCCCTCACCACTGCCCTCCCTCTCCAAAACGACACCATCACCAAGGTCGTCACTCTAGCCTCGTCTACCACTCGCACTGAGCTTGAGAGCGGATCTTCTTCAGCATGCCCCAAAGCCATCCTTATCTTTGCCCGAGGAAGCACCGAGCCCGGTAACATGGGCGATGGAATCGGCCCTGCCGTTGCCGATGCGCTAGAGGCGTACTACGGTGCCACGAACGTCTGGGTTCAGGGTGTCGGCGGCGCGTATACCGCCGGCTTGATTGACAATCTTCTGGCCCAAGGAACGACCCAGGGTGCTATCGACGAAGCAAAGAGGTTGTTCGTGCTGGCAAACACAAAGTGCCCAAGCACCGCCGTTGTTTCCGGAGGCTATAGGTATGTTTATCTTACCTTCTCCCCCCTCGTCTCATGTTGATGCGAACTAACATATGATATAGCCAGGGTTCAGCCGTCGTCGCTGGCGCAGTTCCTGGTCTCACTGATACCCAGCGCAACCAGGTCAAGGGCATCGTGTTCTTCGGTTACACCCGCAACCAGCAGAATAACGGCGGTATTCCTACCTACCCTGCTGCGAACCTCAAGGTCTTCTGTGCTGATGGTGACTTGGTGTGCAATGGTACGCTTATTATTACCGATGCTCACTTCTCTTATGACGACGAGGCTGCGGGTCCAGGGCCGCAGTTCCTGGAGTCGAAAATCGGTGCTGCATAAACGATGAGATGGTCGGTGAGGGATGATTGGAGTAGGTAATGATAAAGTGGCGATGCGCTGGCTGGATTACTATAGTAATGCTTAAAAATCACGTCATGAGTTTGAGTCAAGCATCGGTATTGCCGTATTCCTTGCTTTAACGTGATAGGTACTTACCATGACCTGGACACAAGCTAATTCTGTTTCGTGGCGACGATTGTTTCTTGAGAAACTAATCGCGTTGGTTTCAAATGCTCAGCCTTTGACAGGGGTGTCCGGTATCGAAAGCGTCGTGAAGTTCCACGTCTTGCCACCATCAGGTGTCGACATCACTCCGCCTGTAGCATTGTACTGCCAGTTTCCGGTCTTTCCGAAACTTTGATCCGCTTTGCTAAGCACGACAGACATACTCTCCCATTCTGCGTCTCTCGTTAGCTAAATTGATGGCATTTTGTGGAGGTGAAGGCGTCATACTGTGAGCGGGCGCAGCGGCGCAAGTACCCGACGCGCACTCTATGGAGACGTAGAAGATCTTGCCTTTCTGGCCCTTGCCTAGGAGCACAGTGTTAGTATCGCGTTTTACACCGGATGAAGGCATGTCAGAGAAAAAGACGGCTTACTTGTTGAAATGGTCGAGACGAGTTTGTCGTTAATGTAGAGGTTCTGGTCCCACTGGGTTGTGCTGGGGTTGAGTTTGTCCGAAGATCTGTTAGCTGCGGCTCTAATATTGTAGCGAAAGCACAGATCAACAACATACAGTGTGTCTTGATCCGAGACCCTGGGACAGCGGTGACGGCTTTACCGACCGTTGGGTTGGTGCCTGAGCGTGATACTGTCAGGGTTTGTCATGGAACTTCGGGTTGCGTTCACGTACTTCCGACCAAAGTGTATGCGAAATTACACCAGTTCTTCCCGAGATTGGTGCAGTAACCACTGTTCGGATTTCAGATACTGGACAATCCATGTGTTTCTTTTGCGGTCCGCGTACCTGCCCTCCGGCCCGTTCTGAGTTACCCCCTGTAGGAAGTCTTGCTTATCCATCATGATCGCACTCCATAACGCGACGTCGCCAGTGATGGGACTCGGAATGTTTCCGACAACGAGCGTGGCGACGGCTTCGGTGATGTATACATCGCTTTTGGTGTTCAGAGTGATGACATCGAGGTTGGCGTAGCTCTGATGGATGAGTGCTGCGAGTACGATCAATGATGCGCGAATTCCCTTCATGATTCTACACGCAGAAAAATTGAAGTTTTGTTCCAAACCAGTGTGAATCGATATCCTAACATTATATGTATATGTTTGCAACCTACATTAGCCGTGCAATTTTTCCAACGAACGAAATATGATCGGAGATTCGAGGGTTTATTGGATGGTTCTTTTCTATTGTATTAATCCGTGCGGGGTGGAACGATGATACAGTGCAGATTAGTTTAGGTAATGGGGTGTTTGAGTATGATTAGCCAAGATGTTGCAGACAGCCCCTAGTCAGCAGGGATATTTTGTTTTATTTTCTCAGGTTGATGAACAATAGACACGCGCCTGATATTACTGAGAGGTTGCGGTGACATGCGGAGTAATTTTTGGAATTGACGGTCGTTGTTGAATGGGCTCTGTGGCAATCACGGTTGATTATCACGGTAATGTGCGCGCAGGGGTGACAAAGATGATCGATCAATTCTGTGTAAGGAGTATCTATCTACGCGCGGATGGGATGAAAGACATGCTCAACTTGAAACGGTTGCGCACGGTACTGAAGTCATTCGGTCCTCACATAACTGTACAGACATCTGAAGTTACCTCGTACGGACACTCGGAGACTTATTCCCCAACCCCCGACCAGAACTGCGTTGCTATTTGCCCTTTCGCATCCTACTTCACGGTATCAGTGTGTGTTGCAGCCTCATACAGTACTCAGTAGGTTGTGGAAAGGGGTTTCCGTCACATCTATATGTTCGTGGATAAGTTACCATCCCAGTCATCGGTTGCGTTTGAAACTGGATTGAATATTAAAAATTACATATTTATCATCTACTATAAGTATCCATTGCCTGACTTCTATTCTGGTGATCGATCCAGCCTCTACTCCCACCATGCGAGCTCATCTCTGCCGATTGCGAGTTGAATACCTACTACACCTCCATACACCACATCATAAGCTGAATACAGGCTCAATCTTCTTTGTAGAACCTCTGCTTATTTACTTTCAAATGTCTCACAAGGTCGCGCCGCCTAAGATAGCGACACGTCGACAAGGCTTGGTAAAGTTCACCTTCACTCTGAAATTACCCATGCGCGAAACTTCAAGAATGGCCCATTCAAACTCCATGACTTTCACGAAATCAACCACGCTCCCCTGGGGCGGCCAAAAGGGCTTGAGTATTGAATATAGTATTGGGATGAAGCAGGAGATGCGGACAATTACCCTCAAGACAACATGTCTGGAAGATCACACGAATGGTTACAGTCACGTGTGACCATATTGCTCTAACAACGACCAGGCTCCAGAGACATGGGTCTTTACTAGGATACGTAAGAACCAAGGGCTTCGGAGAAAGAAAATACTCTTTCGGCAAGATTCCTAAGGGTCAAAGATTGTACAACGATAGTATTCGATAAAGATCACCTTTTTCGCATATACAATGAAACATGTGCAACTTTGTAAATAACCTGCGAGAGAATGTGAGGCCATGAACGCTACATTGAGGGGTTAGTGGGGCGTTTGAACATGGGCTGCAGGCGACAGCCGTTGATCGTCGCGGCTGCCTATCGTAATTGTCAAGAATCACTCCACTCCCGCCGTTCCGATGCATTACATGCTTTAGCGTACTATGCAGCAGGAAACATGGACAGCAATGATTGGCACCCATTGTTCATACAAGAAAGAAGGCAACCGGCCTCGGCAGGGATGCAGTGCAAGATAATCACGAACCCATTCCATCCAGCAGTCAACAAAATCGTCAGAAAAACATGCTTGTATAAGCCATGCGAGTAATCTAATCTCAGCATAGGCGTTAGGTTCAACCATAAAGTAGAATGTTGTGAATCCACGAGAAGCGATGGTCAGATCTCGTTCACCCATGGCAGAGATATTACTCAAGATGAACCCCGCACGCGAGCTCTCAACATGTATGCATACTCTACACACACTCGTGGAAGATTGCTGAATGCAGCAGCCAGTATAGCCAATCGCCGTCTGACGCGCGGCAATCGTCAATATTCACACGCAATAATCAGGCATGATTATCATGCCTCGTATGCACCATCTACGGATGTTAACGAATCAAAGAAAGGCCGTGCCGCCGAATGCCAGCCCAAGAGATAAACTAACATTGAGTTGCCAGAATACCTACACAATAGGACGCCACTGATTGCAATCAGTGGTAGTCGAGCACTGACCGGCGAGTTGATCACAATAAGGCAGTGCATGCAATGTACCCAGTGAGTTGCATTAATACGATCAAGCGGCATGCTTGCGGTGAACCATTACCCGCGGGGGCGCCGCGATTATTGCAAAGCACGTCATATTCTTGCGATTGGCAAGCTGTATACTGGGACCGAAGCCTATAAAGTTTCGCTCAGTGCTCTAGCAAAAGGCTGCTCAATGAGTCCCAAGCCGAAATTATGTCTGTGGACGCGAACAAAAGCACATCCAGAGAAAAATCTGTCCTCAATGGAATCGATTCCCCACAAAATACAGCCACGGTTGCGCAGAGCCTTATAAGTGCATTGAAGATTCTCCATTCGGATCAAGGGTTCCGCGGTCTAGCAGAACTGGTCGATCTCGTTCCCAAGTTGCAGAAGGACATACAAGAGAGAGATAAGAGACTCCAGAAGGCGGATGAAGATTTGGAGCAAGCAAAAAAGGACCATTTGGCTGATTTGCAGAAGAATGCGCGGACGTATGGCGATGAGTACAAGCGATTCGAAAGCGAAAAGGTGGTTCTAAGTCAAAAGATTGATACGCTGAGCCATTCTGTCGAAGAAAGCAAAGGAAAGAATTCCGAGCTTGAGAAGAAGGTAGAAGATCTCAAGACGGCAGGGCGGAAAGTAGAAGAGTTGTTTAAGGGAAAAGTGGCTAAGTTAAAAGAAGTTGAGACCGAGCTTGTGAAGGTAAAGACAGAGAAGGAGGATATCAGAAAGGAAATGGAAAGTGTTAGGGAGAAATGGAAAACTACACAGGATCAGGCATCGGCCTTGAAAAAGTCCTTTGATCAGTGCAAACAGGACTATAACCAGCTCAGTGCGGAACTCGACACGAAATCTCAGATGCTGAGAGAGCTAAGGAACTTCTCCGCGTCTCTTGAGGAGACGGATGTAGGGGATGTGTGAGTGGACCATGAGATTAAGTAAACCACTCACTGACGATATCCCAGGGCATACAAACTGACCAATACCTGGAATGCCGCCACAACGCTAGTCAGAAACGTTTTCAGCCAGGATTTACCCGATGACTTATTAGGGGTGAGAAACGGCGATACATCATGACCATGGGACAGTAGTACTGACTTCGCATAGCGCCCACCGAAAACATTGGAAAAGACCGCCAAGAATCTGCTTGATATCTCACTTCCACGATCCAACTCCGCCATTGCGAAAGAACTGAGGATAATCGCAGTGCTTGGGATTTTGACCGATCTGATCAACAAGCACATCTTCCAACCAACGTATCTATTGCCGGGAAAGGGCCGATTCAAAGATCTTCTTCACAGGTTGGCTTCTGAAGAACCTGAAAAGGAGAAGTTTCTGCGTGGAATGATGCTATCGATACTTCCAGATGAAAGGATAGATGCCGAAGAAGGGGTCGTGAATTTCGCTGCAAATAAGTTTCTGATCGGCGCTGGTATTGAAGAGATTGTTCCTTCAAGCTCAGTCGCACACTTCAAAGAAGGTCTGGAACAGATTTTCACCAACGCGCAGGAAACTTGGCGTGCCGTTCAATACAGTGTGCACATTTTCGGGTGCGAAATTGAATATGAACCGAGTCCTGGAACCCACTGGCAAGAGTTCAAATATCAGATCGGGGGCAGCACCAAGGGAGCAAAGACTCCAGCGTCCGTCTCAGGCGAGGATCCCGGCGAGGATCTTTTTGTCATAATTCCTCGGATTTTTTTCGTCGTGCAAGGTGAAGATCCAGAGCCCATCACAACTGGGGTAGTTGTCCGGAAGAGCCAGATTCGCGCAATGGAGCGCGAAGAACGCGAGAATATCCGAATCGCTGAGAAAACATCGCCACGCTCCAAGAGAAGGCAGAACAGTATACAAGAGCGCCGCGGAAGTGATGCTTTTTTATTTCGGGCAGCTGGCAGCTCCATATTATCCAGCAGATAAAGGGCTTTGTCAAACGGAGGAAACGCAACCGGAGGTAGCGACTGTAATTTGGTTAAGTTGTTTAATGCGTACATTGTTTATTTTATAGCCCGTTCGCACCGTGTTTCATGAGGTTCCTAACGAATGTCTGATCGACCTGTTATTGGTAACTCCGAATGTCTCAGATGCTCAACACGGATTAGCTCGACATAAAACTACTTTGAGCTTGACTTTGGGATAGCAATATACGTTCGCGATACCTGCTGCAATGTCAGACCTTCATATGGCTCGCTTCCAGCGCTAGTTCAGGACCTATACACGACCTTGAGATGATATGAGTAGAAACTAGGGCAAGGAGGCATAAGAGGTCATCCGCATAATCATCCGAGACGTAGCAGATGAAACGAGCTTAGCGTCTGTCGTTAAGTTATTTGGTTTCTTTTATGGCTTAACAACCACCAATGATTTGTGAATGTGTAGCTTGCTCACCATAAGTGTTTGCTATCCAGCAAGCAACTCTCAAAGCACGATCAAAAAAAATGTTATATCACAGGCAATATTTCAGTTCTTCTTCCAGTCTGACACTCAACACAAATCTTGCAAGATGGACTCCACAACACCAACTGGCCGCGTGGGCATTTCAAGGACCTCGACAGCGAACAATCTCACCGAGACCCCGAAGCTCCAACTTGCATCGAAAGAAGCTTCCGTTCGGCCCTCTATTCCCACCGATACAGCACCACCAACGTGTGCAATCTGCTTCGAATCACTCGTCCCGAATTCCACCGCTCAGAGCTCTTCTATCTCCTCAGCCGCACTGCCATCGATCACTTCCCCATCGCCATGCTCGTCCGAGGAAAGCCAAGTGCCAGAGAAACCCATCACGATCATCAAGTGCGGTCATGTCTTCGGGGAAAGCTGCCTGGAAACATGGGCGAGGACCTCTGACACCTGTCCGCTGTGCCGCATCAAGTTCTTTCGCAAGGATCCGGGATTCTGGTGCGAGAGGAGCGGGGTGTATTATGATGATCTCCTATGTATAGTGCCAGGAGGAGATTTTGAGTTCATGACTGGGTTGGCAATTTCAGGTTGGGAAGATGATAGTGGGAACGAAAGAGAGAATGAGAGAATGGTTGCGGGTGTAGCTGGGGCACATGAAGACGACGATAATCATAACGATTGTGGACGTGTAGATGAAGATGGAGAAGGTCCGGATAAGATAGATGTGGATATTAAAGAAATTCCGGATACCGGAGGTGAGAATAGATGCGGTGGTACAGGGAATTTCACGCAAGTGGTTGTGAGCTCAGGAGTGAGGCGGTGTTACGTTGCTTGAAGATGAGGAGCTGTATGCAGAGTCGAGCTGGGGTTTTGGATGGCGATCTATGGCATGTAAGTGTACATGGGAAGGATAGAAGTGGTGTGGTAGGTTCTAGTAGAATTCCATCATGGTAAAGTCACCTGTTTCTACTGCTCATCTAAAAAGATCCGAAGAGAGTCTCAAATTGACATGGATGAGAAAGGGATGAAAAGCGAGAGCTAAATAGAGATTCGCTTCGCTGCCAAGCCGCTTGTCCTCTTTGGACTTTGTGCATCGGTACCTAAGGAATGCGACGCTTCACAAGCTCCTTTTCCTTCATCACCGCACACATTCACCACGTCTATTTCTGCCACTTTTGCTTCGTCATGGACCCTACTTTGAAAGCTCGATGTCTCACCCTCCTCAAGTACACTACCTTCGCCAACTTGATCTCCTTTGCCGGCTTCACAGTCTATTCCGTCATGAAGAGAGAGCCAGCTCAAAGGACAGCACCACCGCCAGTGCAAGCGAAGAAGCCCGATGGACCTTGATGAGATAAACCATGGAAGATGGGAGGGACTAAGAAAAGAGCTGGAAGCTGGGAGAGCTGTATGCGTGATCTGATGGCACTGCATCGTGGGATTCTTCGAACGGTCCACGGCATCGGAGTTGAAAAGCAGGAACACATCACACCAAAAGCATGTACGAACTGGAAGAATGATTCTCTCGCTGTGTTGAGCCTAGCATAGGATCTTGCAACCCCCAAATCAATACTCTTTTCTCCTCGCAGATGAAATTCCCCTTCCTTAACCAAAGATGTCGAACATACCGCTCTCCATATCGCTGTCTTCGCCCTTGTCAGATACCTTGCAGTCGGAATACCCCGAGCCGTCACCATCAACGATAGGCTGTTGCTGGCGTCCGACTTCCGGAGTGGAAGTCGAGACGGTGGTAAGGATGTCTTTGACGTCCTGCACCCGGTTTTAGTAATTGATAGTAAGATGTGGACTGGAGTGCGGTACTCACCTTACCCTCGAGAGCCTTGGCGAAGAGTGCGGTCCAGATGGGCTCAACTTCCTCGACGTTGGCAGCCTTGAGGATGGTCTGGAGCTTTTCGGGTGTAATTTCAAGACCTTCGTCAGCGAGAATTAGGGCTGCGTATGCTACGATGGTCTCGGGATTTACGGTGCTGGCGTCAGTGGACATTTAGAAGCTTGGGTGATGGAATTGGTATGTGGTGCGGTGTTGGAAGTGTTATTGTTATGGGCGCGCTTTTGGCAGGATTGCTGGGTGTGCTTTCCGGAAGGCTGGCTTGTTCTTCGACGTTCGAGAAGGTGGCGGAAGGCCGTCTGCGAACCATTTATAGAGCGACATTGCTCGCATTGCCGCCCTTCACGTTTCGTCGAATGCTGGATCACCGCCCTTTTCGACGGGTTGATTCTTGCAACAGAATCGCGTTATGACTCGATAAGGCTGGGTGCCTGATTACTGTGTTCGCCCTGTGACTCACGGTTGTGTCACGGATCTCCAAATGCTTATTGGAGAAGCTCGAAGACAGCGGAACAGTGTCACGTCTAATGGCTTTTGTTCTATATCGTTGGAATGCCTGGTACTCCGATTTATTACGGGCAATCGTAAGTCATCGCATGCATGTCACGCGACATATTTTCTACCGACTGCCTCACGTCGAGCTGAAAGAGCTATATACAATCAATGCACCAATATATCGATTGAAGGCCTCAATCTTCTGACTACCAGCATTGACGGAGTGAAACCGTGTACTCAACTGCTACGGCTCCTATCTCGCTGGTCCTCGTTAAAGCTAAAGCTATATAGGGTAGAGACTTGTACATATACTACTGTTTACACAAATATATCATGTAGATATATGTTAGAGTCTCTACTTCTGTAGCTCTAAGCTACTTGATAACCCTTGACGAAATTAAGGAGTACATTAGCAAGAGTTTTTTCATCTCATGTGTGTGAGCGTGCGCGGGGGTGCGCAACGTGCGTAGGGTGCGTAGACTTGGTAAATTCACATATCTTACCTATCTACATATATTTTACTTGACCTATATATCGTTAATTCATTTTTGCCAAAATCCCATCACCCCCGAGCGATGGTTTTGCGTCGCATTTTTCAATGTCTTGGGCGATGTCATAACGGATTTTGGGTGGGACGACCCCTGCATGGCTCACACGCGCGGCTGAGACGCGACCTGCAGCACCTGCAGCCGATTGCGGGGCGTTCGTGTCCTTGGAAAGCGCACACTATGGCATCATCGTTGGAGGGGCATGGGGGGTGAATATAAGCTGGCGAACGCTCACCAACGCCCAATCGTTCCCAACACACAAATTCCCAACCGCCCACACATACACACACATACACACACCTCAAGCTACAGCATGGCTACCGAAGAGACTGTCCAGCTCACCGAGGCCCACGCGCCCAAGGATGCTTCCATCGATGCCTTCGAATCAGTCCTCAGCTCCCTCAAGCAGGAGCTTGTCAAGCTGCGCCACGATCACGACAGTCAGTCTACTTCAACACTGAATAGCCATCCTCCCTCCAACTGACATCCACGTAGAGCACGAGCCCGAGTACTTTCGCGCCGTTAAAGATGTCTCCGATGCCGACCTGGCCTCCTTCTCCTCATCAGACCTCGAGTCCGTACGCGTCGGAAACTCAGCCTACGGCCTCCACCTCTTCGGCAAGGTGAAGCTGCCTTCGGTCAACAACGGCTATATCCACATCCGTGTGTTCGGCTCGGCGAAGGAGGGCACAGATGGCAGCAGTGCGGACGAAAGAGAGTACAGCCTGCACTGCATCCACACGGAGGAAGTGTTGAAGGATGATGGCGACCGAGTGTACCGTGCTATTTTTGGGAAGGATGATGAGCTGGAGTGGTTCGATACTTGATTTGCTTGCCCAGATACCCTTGGTTGGAGATCGTGGATAACGATCCAGTTTACGCCTGCAATTCCATCAACTTCTGCTTCCGTCGAAGACGGCATTCATCGACCGTTGCTTCGTGCGTGCTGTTACTCTGCATGTGCTCCTAGCCGGATTCGGGCGATCGATCGAGAGCGCAGCAGACGGTGCTGAGGGGATCTCAAGGGTTAGTTGGAGTTGCATGATTGCCTATAATTGAAACCAGATGATGGTACGACCACATCGGAAGTGCTCGTTTGTGACCGAGCGAAATATCTCGCTCTATACGTGCTTGGCAATTTCTGTACCGTTAGGGAGGAAGAGGAACGGAAGTTCTTTCGTGACTGGCACGTGACTGGGCTTATCGGAGCTTAGGCACGGACGGTGTTCGCACGCGGGAAATGACGCGCATGGCTGCAATATGTATCTATTTGTATACCTTGACCATGCGATCTCATGTAGCCCTCGCGCCTATCGGAAGATTCTCGCGCAAAGCCCGAGGAAGGGTAATGCGGCGGACGGGACGGGGCGAGGCTGCGGAGGCGCTAGTCAGAAACAGAATAGTGGGATCATGTGATCGAGATCAACAGCACACCGTTGTTGTTTTGTGGTCGATCAAGTTGTCATTGCTGCTGCTCTATCCAAAGCTCATGATTGGGCTGCCAAAGATTTATAACGCAATTCGGTGGGGGCTGGTCGTCTTTGTTGGCTTGGTAGGTCAAATCTATACATTTACTCTGTTACTTTGGCAGTGGTCTAGTGTGCGTCCTCATTGCGCAATTCGCGCCGCAATCCTCGCAGACAATGCCATCAAAACCAATTCGCCGCTGGACGGAATATGGCTAGCAGTGTGGGGAGTGATTGAATGCCCTGTTGGTATGCCCACCGCCTATCTTTCCACATTCACTTACCAGATTCCACCAGCCATCATGATTTGGCTTGGTCCCTCCTTCGCCATCCTTATTTGTGCCACTCGCACCGAGACCTCCAAGAAGTCAACATCCGGTGGCTACGTAAAGCAGGATGATAGCTGTCAGCTCCATACCATCGGTAGCATGGCGACGCGAAGCAAGAAGTCAGAGCAGGAGACGTCAGATGATTTACGGACAGATGCAAATAGGATTCAAGAAGGACTGTATAACTACAAGGAAGATGCTATTGGGGTGTCGGCGACGATGGAACGGAAGGAGACACAAGATAATTGATAACACAGCAACTTCGAACAAACAGAAAGGATAGGATCGAGAAGGTCGGTGTTACGATCAGGCTGAGCAAGTACATGGCTTCATTTGGTCTACCATAACCCTTCTTCCCACACGTTTGCTGCTGCGCGGCTCGCCCGCTGCAACAGACCTCCTTCGTTGCCACGAGCTCGACTCCGCCACCCTATCCCTCCTCCGTCATCGTCCGTACGCTTCCACCCTGCATGTGCCGGCCCTCGTAGTTTGCTCTTCTCAATCGCGGCAACAGCACAGCTTCGCACACTCGTACCCGCACTGGTCCTCCTCTGCGTCGTTGCAGCAGCAGAAGATGCAACTAAGGATATCGCAGAGCCAATCGCACGACATTGTTGGAGGGGCCGAAGGCTTAGCTTACGTGGTGTATTGCGGGCGGTCGAACTAGCACGCGGTGTGGGGATGAATGGAGGGTCCTGAATTTGGCTTGGAAAGGCGGGTGCGGAAGACAATTGGCGGTGGATTAGGAGGTACAAATACTTCTTTCGCGTCGATCGGCTGTTTGCGATGCCAGCACAGAGTACAAACATGGCGGCGAACAGAAAATGAGGAAGCGGGATAGGAAAACAGAATATTGAATGTAGGCGAATAGAGTCGTGGTTGATGGTACATTCTCATTGTGGGTGTTGCATGTATGTGCGCTGGTGATAGATGGATGAATTACAATCTCATTATTTCAGTGAAAGTTGATGCTTCTTACAGTGATCTATGTGTAAATTTTGCAGCAAGGGGGTTGATTTGTATTAGTTGAGCTTTATCCCTTGCGTTTGGTGTTGTACTATTTACATTCTTAGGCTCACCCTTGCATCTTTCTTTATATATATGTATATGTAATTGCCCGCTCTTAATATATTCTATTCTTCTCAAGTTGCCTCTCTCTCTGTAATGTCCGCTTTCTTGTAGTAGAT